>VWZE01022354.1:583934-607481 GCA_013396675.1 Eubucco bourcierii
CAGGCTGCAGAGCCCCAACTCTCTCAGCCTGTCCTCATAGCAGAGCTGCTGCAGCCTTCTGATCATCTTCGTGGCTTCCTCTGGACTTGCTCCAACAGTTCCATGTCCTTCCTGTGCTGGGGGCTCCAGAACTGCACACAGGACTCCAGGTAGGGTCTGACGAGAGCAGAAAGCATTACAGAACTGGATCTCTCTGTAAGAAATGTTAACTGCCTCCTGTTTCCAGATGAACAAAAGGTTTTTTTCCTTACCTGTCCATTGAAAGTTGAGCCACTAGTGTCACATCAGTATTGTCTGAAGCAGGCTCGTATTCATAATGTAGAAAATACAAATGAGTGCGATGGACGGTGAAACGTTCTCGACGAAATTCATAGCATAAGTCATCCTCATCCAGCTCAGACAGCTGTTTCTGGAGCTGTGAGGAAAGAGTGGACACGAGGATAAGTGCTTTATAATTATATATAACTTTGTAATACAGTTAGAAGGGGAAGGTTGGGAACTTGCAATGTGATTCAGTCAGGAGTGGGAGGAGACATAGAGAATAGAGGGGTTTCCTCTTGTAATTCACCATTGCCTTCTGCCGTATGCAGAAAGGAGCTCCTTGAGTCCTTCTAGTGGGCAAGCAGTGTAGTGACTGCAAGTGGTGTGTTGACTGCAGGAACCTTCTCTTCCAGTTCAGTTGAGTTCAATTAATGTTTGTATGTTTTTGCTAGTTATGTCTAGATCTAGTTACTCCTTTGTATAACATTTCCGTGATCGTGCAAAGAAGTGATTATTATTAAAATTGGTGGTCAGGGAGGGAGGGAGGGGGAGGCAAAGGTGAGGCTCCTGCATATCAAAATTAATAAACAATATTAACTGTTGAAAAATATTTATCTTGCATTAACTAATTCACTTCCATAAGACATCAAATACAGTTCCCTTTGTGCTGCTCTAAAATGTTGGTTATTAATAAAGGTACCATTCCAGCATTTTCTTAAAAGCATCCTATAAGAGTACAATTGCATATTAAGCAGTAATTAAGACAAATGCTGGTTTTACAGGAATTGTAGACATTTTAATACAAATCTCATTGTTTCATGCAACAAACAGATATGGAATCATAGATATTTCAATTAAAAAATCTCTCCTTTTTGTTCAGTCCAGATTCATTTCAGTAACAGTTTCACCATCCTCAAGAAAAAAAGAAGGAAAATCAAAGCATTTTTTGTTCTAACACTCCATCGAGAAGAAGAGCTCTTGTTCCTGGAACTGTAAGCATAACAGTTTCCAAGAACAATAAATGCTTACAGCTGAATGTTTTCCTGTGAAGGCTGATGGAGTAATTCCTGGTATTTTCCTATACATCACTCTATAATCTTCTTTAGAATAATGGAAATACTTCCTTTGATTTCAATGAGTTTTGGATCAGGCTCTCACTCTTCTGTGCTATTGTTCTGCACAGATCTTGTAACGTCCCTCAGGAGAGACTGCTTTTAGAAAGACAAGAGTCCGAATCTTGACAAATCTTTACTCAAACAAAACTTCAATTGAAAGCCAATTCTGTTTCAGTGGAATAGAAATCAGGAGTTCTTTTACGTACTGCTGGAGTTTCATTCATGCTGCTTTACAAATCCCCGTTCAGCTGAATCTGTACTTTATTTTTTGCACAACATTCGAGCAATATTTACAACAATGACTAGAAAGAATAATTTTATCTTCCCATTTCTTGCTTGAAAAGAGAATTGGTGCCTCTGAACAGAATTGTCAAGGAGATGATTGATACTTAAATGGTTAAAGTAATAGCACAGCACATTTCAGGGGTACCTTACTATCCTGCTGTATGTACAAAAGACCATGCTAGAAGGGCATAATTGCACACCTGCTATTTAACCAGGCAGTCACTGATTGTTTAGCAGATTACATATGGATTGCAAGCTAAGAGGATACTTAATTATGAGTTAAATTCATACTTAATTACTAGATAAACATTTGGGCCTAATTTATGGCTTTGTGTACATATATCCTTAAAGGTATCTCTTTCTGAGCTACTTCATATATTCCTTTACATAGAATCACAGAAACATAGAATGGTTTGGGGCTGGAGGGGACCTCTAAAGGTCATCTAGTCCAACCTCTCTGCAGTAACTGGGGACATCGTCTACTAGATCAGGTTGCTCAGAACCTTGTTGAGCTTAACCCTAAATAAATCCATGGACAGGGCTTCAACTACCTCCCTAGGCCACCTGTTCCAGTGTTCCACCACTCCCATGTTAAAGAACTTGTTCCTAATATCCAATCAAAATCTGCTCTTCTCTAATGTAAAACCATTGCTGCTCATCCTATCACTACAGGCCTTTATAAACAGCCCCTCTTCATACTTTTTATAGGCCTGCTTCAGGTACTGGAAGGCCACTATTAGGTGTTCCCAGAGCCTTCTCTTCCCCGGGCTGAACAACCCCAGCTCCCTCAGCCAGTACTCATAGCAGAGATGTTCCAGCCCTCTGATCATCTTTGTGGTCTCCTCTGGACCTGCTTCATCTGGTCCATGTCCTTCCTGTGTTGAAGGTTCCAGAGCTGGATGCAGTATTCCAGGTGAGGTCTTACTAGAACAAAGTGTCAGAATCACCTCTCTTGACTTGCTGGCCATGCTTCTTTTGATGCAGCCTAGGATGTGATTTGCCTTCTGGGCTGCAAGTGCACACTGTTGGCTCATGTCCAGCTTCTCATTCACCAGAACTCCCAAGTCCATTTCCATGGGGCTGCTTTCTATCATAGAATCATAGAATGGTAAGGTTGGAAGGGACCTCAAGGATCATCTAGTTCCAACCCCCTGCCATAGGCAGGGACACCTCCCACTAGCACAGCTCACTCAAGGCCTCATCCAATCTGGCCTTGAACACATCCAGGGAGGGAACAGCCACAGCCTCCCTGGGCAACCTGTTCCAGTGCCTCACCACCCTCACTGTAAAGAACTTCCTCCTAACATCCAGTCTAAATCTCCCCTCTGCCAGTTTAAGCCCATTGCCCCTTGTCCTGTCATTGCAGGACCTTGTAAATAATCCNTATCATGTAGACCTACCATCTACAGATTAAAAAAAAAAAAAGCTTATTATAAGGTTTGCTCCCACATTAATGTCTTTTTGAAAAGTTGGGCTTATCATGAGAATGCTAACAGATCTGTGCAAACCATAATATGGACCTTTGATAAGAGAGCATTTCTATTCCAGACCCTTCCATTATAACAACACACTGACTATAGCGAAGACTTCTTATCCTTAGAACGACAATGTGAATCCTCATAAGTGAGCACCTGCTTAGCACAAGATTCACTGCTTACAAGATTTTCAGTGCTAAGGCTACTTGCCACTGAGGATGTGGGAAATGTCACCTCTAGGAACCACTCTCACAGTTGTGAGATGGGTTCTTTCCAGGCTAAGTATGGTAGATACTCTATTAGGAAATCCTGTAGTGAGAAACAACTACTTTCATTAGCATCGTGGTTTTACATGTCTCACAAATTAATAAAGGTGGTCATGCATGATGTCAAATCAAAGAAACACACACATTAAAAAAATTAAAAAAGTTAGTTACTGTCTGAGCCTCCAGTTGGAGCAGGTGATCAGACCTCACCTCAGGAAAAGTACTCTTTGAAGGCGGTCAGAGACACACCAGGCAAGCCAGAGGGTCCTCAGCTCTACTGTAAATTGTCATGATTTACCAGGTCTACTTACCTGACTGATGCAATTTCATGAGATGAGGTGTTGCTTTCTATCCACATGACAGATGGTAGACCCATATGATACATAGCACACAACATGTACTTTTCACCTGTGAATTGGTTAGCTTGCCCATAAATCTCCCTTCCTAGTCTAAGCAGATTTGTGATTGGCTTTTTTTTTTTTTTTGTTGCTGTTGTTGTCATTGTCAAACTGTTTGTGGCACAGGAGCAATTAACTTCCCACCAAACTCTAGAGGATTTAATCTCCAGTGAGAGCAATCCACAATCCTGATCAAAAGTAGTTTCCTGAGAAAATAGTAATATTTTTTAAAAATGCCAACAAAAAATTGTTTTGTGTCTAGAGGCTTTTTAGATCTTAGGGAAGGGGATAAAAACCTGATGTAGGCATCTCTATCTCTCTCATCATGTTTAAGGTGAGGTGAGATGACACTAGACTGAAGTCACTCACACAGTATCATGCTAACACAACAGGTGCAGCTTAGATGAAAGCTTTTAACTTTCCGATCATCTTCCCTTCTCCCTGGTGTCTGCAGTTGAGATTTGTAATACAAAATCAACTCAGCTTGGCCACTAAGATGAAAACCAGCACCAGCCCAGGATGAAACTATCATCTAGTTACAAACTGCAGCAGCTTCATTTCCTCCAGTGTAGCTGTCCCAGTTCCCACCAGTAGGCAATTTGGATGGCAGCATTTAGCACTTTGAAAGTGTGTGAATTAACTCTTGCCTTTAGGATGGCACAAACATAGCAGATGATGATGTAGGGCAGCAAAAGCATTCACTGAGCCTTGTTTGGGATGACCTACATAAAGTACTTCTGGTTTCTTCAACGATTAGCAATAAAAGCCAGGCTAATCCCACGTCAATTAAATCTTTCTTCCTCCCACGCTGTAAAATTTTGTATGTCTGCTGTGGGTCAAACTGAGTTTTCTGTGAAACAAAGCTGTGCTAAGGACAAAGAGGATAGTGCCTGAGCTATCCTAGCTAGCAAGAGGAATTTTGCTGCAGCATGTAGAAAGTAGCTATTGCTCTTGCTGAATGGAAGTAATGGATTATCTGAACAGCAAATAATCACCTCAATAACAAGGTGAATTTTAAGGCATAGTTAATATCTGAGACATTCTGTATATGTGAAATACAACTTCCCTTGATCTCAGCTTCAGGTGTTAAACCTTATTAGTCCTCTCCACCGTCTTTCCCAAGGTCCCTACCAATCCTTCTCAGCTGAGCTGTTCCCAGACCTGTCTGGCAGCACAGTGCCGTGACAGGTTGGTCCCCTTGCATTTGCTTCCCTTGTTTGGCCTTAGTCCTGTTCCTTCTTGTGTGGCAAGTTCTGCTATCTGAGTCAGTCTCAGCCTTGTTTCTAGTCCCCTAGCCCCTACTCAAGTAATCTGCCAGCTCCCTACACCTCCAGTCTTCCTGCTCCAAACATTCTGTCTCCAGAATCTATGCCCAAATTAACTCTTTCCTTTCTGCCTTTAATCTAACTTTTTATTGGTGATTCTGGAATTTTTTTTCTCTTTCATACTGTTTGGACTTCACTGAGGGCAACAGATGTCCCTCAGAACAGAGACCAAATAAGTTCCTGCTCTCAGCTCTACTGTCCAGAACCTGGCACAGAATATTCAGAAGCAGCAGTCACAGAAGATGCCAGTCTTTGTCCAAGTCCCCTGCGTGCAGCATGTTCATCTCTGCTGTGTCACTGGGATATGTATCATCTGCTCAGACTTTTCCATGCATACTCCTAAGAAAAAGTGTCTGGAGATTTGAGTCTCTTTGAAGTCAAAGAAAACACTACTTATGATGGTTTTCCTGCATTAGAATTTGCCTAAGTTTTTATACCAGGATGGTAAAAGATGTGTTCCTGCCCCAAATGTCAGTTCCTTCTCTAAAGTATGGAGTATTGCCATGACGAGGTCATCAGAACTTGTCATGTGGGCAAACCTCCCATGCTTTTCCCATGTTTCACTTCAAAAAATGAGAGAAAAGGGAAAAAGAGACATACTATAAGGAAAAAAAAGAAAAATCCCAGTCCACATGATCCCCTATCTAGCAATACTGTAAACACATGAAAACAGTGCAATGGCAACTCAGGCAAAAGGATGGGCTGCCAGCTCAGCATTTAATAACAGCTACCATGTTAGAAACAACACACCTGGGTAAGTCAGGATTTCACCTCCAAATCACCATGTAGCATTTGCTATTGCTAGAGAAAGACTGTCAGACTGCATCTGGAGTCCTGTGTGCAGTTCTGGAGCCCCCAGCACAGGAAGGACATGGAACTGTTGGAGTGGTTCTAGAGGAGGCCACGAAGATGTTGAGAGGGCTGCAGCAGCTCTGCTATGAGGACAGGCTGAGAGAGTTGGGGCTCTGCAGCCTGGAGAAGAGAAGGCTTCCAGGAGACCTTAGAGTAGCCTTCCAGGATCTGAAGGGGGCTACAGGAAGGCTGGGGAGGGACTGTTGACAAGGTCTTGCAATGACAGGATGAGGGGCAATGGGTTTGAACTGGCAGAGGGGAGATTGAAACTGGATGTCAGGAGGAAGTTCTTTGCAGTGATGGTGGTGAGACACTGGCACAGGTTGGCCAGGGAGGTTGTGGCTGCTCCCTCCCTGGAGGTGTTCAAGGCCAGGTTGGAGGAGGCCTTGAGTGAGCTGTGCTAGTGGGAGGTGTCCTTGCCTATGGCAGGTGTTGGCACTAGATGGTCCTTGGGGTCTCTTCCCACCTTACCATTCTATGATTCTATGCCATGAAAAAACTGTGGCTTCAAATCCCAGTCCTACAAATGGTGCAGTATTCTGAAATCCTGCACAAGCAAAGGGCACTCCAAGTATTAGCCTGATTCCAAGTTCAGTACCCTGATACTGTCTTGGGAGCTCTTTTTGCATGCTATTTTTAGACATTCAAAAATTGCAAAATTTGTTAGTAGAGTTTATACTATGGAGTGAGTTGCTAGAATCTCTGGCTCTTCTGGTGGCTATTACAATCTGGCAAGCACAGCCATTTGCTACTATTAAGAATCTCTGGGTTTGCTCAAAAAAAAAAAAAAAAAAGGAAAACAACAAACCCCACATTTAGTAATTATACAGCTAAATGTGTGTTTTCAGGGAAAACCAGATTTTTATACACTTTCTTTGTATTGCTGATTTGAAAATCTGAAAATAAAACCACGTGGAGTCTTGTCCCTGTGTTTTCTAAAAGCCCTTTCTACTGGGAACCTGCGGTCCTTAAGCTGAGCAAGATCAGTGATAAACTCCTCACCCATCTTGCTCTGGGCTTTGGATCAGTATAGAGGATTCATTTTCAGGGGACACCCCAGTCAACCTTCACGTTTAGTACTTTGGCAGAAGTACCTGGTTAGAAATTGTCTGCAGGAAAGAAGCTTTATGGGAGTGTTGAAAGGTTGAGTGTGTGTCTCTGTGCTAAAATCAGGGCTACAATATCTGTCTCATGGAGGCTATGGCTGCTCCCTCCCTGGAGGTGTTCAAGGCCAGGTTGGATGAGGCCTTGAGCGAGCTGTACTAGTGGGAGGTGTCCCTGCCTATGGCAGGGGGTTGGAACTAGATGATCCTTGAGGCCCCTTCCAACCTTACCATTCTATGATATCTACAGATGAAGGCTGGTACACAGAAGAGACTGTAGAAATATTTTAGGCTTTACAGCAGGCCCTTTACAATGACACAATGGACATTAGCATTGAAGTCAACAGGAATAGTTCAAATTGGAGACTGTGAGCTTTGTTTTTGTGTGTTTCCCTAGAATCTTCTGCATTGTATCAAAGAAAAAAAAAAAAAAGGCAGGAGGTAAGAAATGGGAAACAGCATAGGGTAAGCAGGATAGCATGACTGAGGACATGCTCCAAAGGCACTGCCAAAAGATGGATTTATAGGAGAATTTGGATCATATTCTAAATTTCTTATCCAGAATTTGCACAAAAGGCAAAGAGGTGATTGTAACAGCTGTAGAGAAGGTACCTTCTCTACCTATCTCTAGAGATTTTTCTCTGTGTAATCTCGTTTTAACACATACTGAATAAAGGGGACTTAACAATAGTGCTCTATGGTGAGAAACACTTGGCAGACTCCCATCCACAGCCTGAAACATGCATGTACACATAGACATACATATGAACATTTTAACATAAACAGAAAAATTACTCCAGTCTGTAATTTTCTACCTCCTATATTTCAGCTCTGTTCTGCTCATTCTTATGTCTGACATTTTGCAACCTAACAAGAGTGCTGTTTGTACAGCTGAAGATCACTGGCTGGATCAGGACTATGCAGCAGAAGACACAAAGACTGCCTTTAGACCTCTTAAAATTCAGTCTGTGGTGTTGTGCTTCCTTACCAAATGTTAAGAAAAGCACTAATCCTTCCATGTGCATGTAGACATACATACATTTAAGCACACAGGCATGTGCGTGCAGACACAGAGGAAGAGTGAAAGAGATTAATGCAGGGTCTGATTACCTTTTAAACTAATACCCCTTTACATCTCTAGCACTGTAAAGAGCCCTTAAAAAGGCAACATAAATAATTCACATTCATTTTAAGAGCACCTCAGTACTGATGGGAAGCATAAAGGGACCTTAACTAGCCCAACAGTACCCACTGTCACACTTCCTTTTCACGTTTTACAGATATTTGCGTTACAAATAGGACTCCTTAATTCTAAATAAAACACTGCTACAAATATTAAACTGTAAAGAAGCAATAGCTGCCATATTGGACAAAGTTGGTGAGGGGCCCGGAGCACAGCCCTGTGAGGAGAGGCTGAGGGAGCTGGGAGTCTGCAGCCTGGAAAAGACGAGGCTCAGGGGTGACCTCATTGCTGTCTACAACTACCTGAAAGGAGGTTGCAGCCAGATGGGTGTCAGGCAACTAGCAACCAGCAACAGAACAAGAGGACACAGTCTTCAAGTTGTGCAAGGGGAGATACAGGTTGGATATGAAGAGGGAGTTCTTCATAGAGAGAGTGATTGGCATTGGAATGGGCTGCCCAGGGAGGTGGAGTTGCTGCCCCTGGAGGTGTTCAAGAAAAGCCTGGATGAGGCACTTAGTGCCGTGGTCTGGTTGTCTGGCTAGGGATGAGTGATAAGTTGGACTGGTTGATCTTGGAGATCTCTTCCAACCTGGCTGATTCTATGATTCTATGACCTTAAAGGTTGATTCTTACAGATCCAGACTGTAAGTGACAGACTCATGCCAAGCCACTGCTTCTTCCATCAGTGCATTTAGTGCTTAAGTATTTTTCTCTGATTATAAAATCAGCAGAGCTATTGTAACATTTTGTCCCCTGGTCCACAGCACAGAGAAGCACTGGCAGATGAATGAGCACCTTTTACCCATATATAAATGCCTGGCATACTAAAGCCCAATTCTGTTTAGGGGATGCTAGTCTCAAAGGAAGGAAAAATAGTAAGTATTAAGATAAACCAAATCGCAATTCCTACTTTATAAATACTGGCATTTTATGTAACATATATATTTAGGAATCCTAATGCAAATGTGTGGCTGCATCTTGTGAGACTAAAGGTCCATCTCACCCAGTACCCTGTCTCCAGCTGTGAGCTGGAGAGGCTGCCTGGAGACGAGTGTCTCTAAGTGTAAAAACCAGAGGCAGTGTACAGCAAAGGATTTTCAGAGCACCTTCCCTAGTCCTGAACTTGTGGTTCAAGGACTTTCTACACCAAAGCTTAACAGCTCACGATTGATTTTCTTTCCACGAAGAGCCACTTTTGAGCATATGTATATTTTTAGCAACATTACCTCCTGCTCAAAGCATCATTACATTGTGAGTGAAATGTCTTTGTTTTGAACCTGCTACCTGCTATTTCCCCTTCATGCACCCTAGTTCTTATATTGTGAGGAATAACAAACAGAGGTTCCCTGCTCGCTGCTCCCCTTACAAGCTGATTCACTTCTGAAGATCATCCTGCAATAGATCATGGGAATGTACTTTACTTTAATAGGACACCTGTGACGCCATATATGCTACAGCAGACAGAGTGAGATTAAGAGTGGTGTCCATAATAATCCTATTTCTAGAATTCCATAATTTGAAACCCACAATTTGTATTCTGCAATAAAAAGGACATAGTTAACTTCAGAAGGGAAATTACATCAAAAGTAACTAATATAAACCTGTATCTTCTCTTAAGTGACTACCTGTAAGATATTTGAGGTTAGATTTTTTTAACCCTCCATCTAATTGTTCTGAGAGCAGGCTGTTAACTTTTTGGTATCGCTTGGCAAGTTAGACTCCTGTAGACTTCTGTATGTCTAGTTCATTCTTTCCCAGTATCTCTTTCCATCCCCCCCTGGGCCCCAAACTTTATAAATGGAAGAATGAGTTACATTTCTTTTTCAGACGCAAGTCATACCATATACCATATTGCGTTCTACTTGTCTTGAATAAGAAGCAGGTTTGAACAGTTAGTCATTTCCAGTATCTGTCAGCTAGATACAAGCTCAGTAAAATGAGCCATTTTAAACTTTCAGGACTGCCATTTTCAGCAACAAGAACTTACAGTCACTGTGCACTGTTCCCCAGCAACTTGTCGTCTGGAATAAATCTGATTATTAAGGATTTACAGAGCTCTGGAAAATACAGCAACAAGTCTGTGATTGCATTCATGCTCTTCAGTATAATTTTAACCTGCATTCTCCCCCTCTCTCCTCCTATCCCCTTCTCTAGTTTGTCTACTGTATCCTCATGTCTCCGACTGTCAGAATTTTAGTGGTCTTCTATCACATTCAGTTCATTATCTAAAAGCCTCTCACTCTTGCAGAGGATTTTTTTTTTCTCCAAGTGATTTTGCTCTCACTGTGTGCTTGCATGCTCTCTCTCTTTCACCCCTGCTTCAGTTAATGTTTATCTCCTCCACTCATCATTCTCCACTGTAAGAAGAGAGTGGGATGGTCAAATAAGTATCTGGAAAGCCATGCCTTGGGCTAAAATATATCTATCCAGTCTCTGAGTGCTGTAGTTAAAACAGTAGGAATGGTAACTTCTGTGGTCATTTTATCCACAGACTAGATGGAAATACTCCAAGTCCAATAACTTTATTGATTGCCAATTACCTCGTAACTGCTAATGTGTACACGATACTGGCTTTGCTTTATTGATTTTTGTACAGAGAATGTTATATATTTTAGATTTTTGTTTTCTTGAAGATACCATAAAATGTTACAGGATCCCTTTTATTTTCTTTCAGACTATGCAGCCGAAGTCGACACTTGGGTCTATAAATCTCCAGAGTCCATGTTATACACAAGGAGTTAATACACATCTGGGCATAAACACTTCAGTTAACAGCTTTTGACATTGGAATTATATGTACTAAGGCATATACACATACATAAGAACATCTGTATGTAAACATCCTTGATTTCAACCATTTTCAAAGGATTTGCTTCGTCTGAAAGATTCTGATTGCAAATCTTATGCAGATACACAAAAAACGCTGCTGTGTTTGGTTAAGGGCAGCACAGAAAAAAAATCTGCAGTCTCACAGCCTATGTCTTACCTTGAAATTTTAACTCTATAGATTGCAGCATGGCAAAAAAAGCACAGACCTAAATCCAGTAGCCTTGATATTATTTGTGCATTAGGATCTACTGACCAACATTGACATTACTATGGTGAACACACACACAAAAAGAAACAAGCCCTTTCCCTGGAAAGCTTTAGGTCTAAGGTTGAGACGTGCAAAATTGCCTAATGGAATTAAGAGCCTAAATCCTTGTTTTCAGTTTGTGATGTTACCTCTGCTGGGGATTTTTAAAAGGCAAAGTAGACCAAAAAAACCAACCAACAAAAAACCCCAAACCCAACAACAAAGAACAGAGGAAATGCAGGACTAATGAGATAATTTTACAGGCGAGGAACTGAGGCACAATTAAATGATTTGCACAGCATCGCTCCTGGAATCTGAGAAGTGACCTCAATTTTCCCAAGTCCCTCTGCACTGCACTACCGATTCCTGAGGTCTTCATGCTGAATGAGCCACCCTTTAAATCATCAATTCCTAGACATCCCACTTACATTTTCGCTGTTAACATCTGTCTCACTGGGGCAGCCAAAGAGTTCCCGTCTCAGTAAATTCCCATCATATTCCAGGAAGGTCAGGTAGAGGTTGCGGAAAAACTCCACATGCTTGTTTTTCACGCGCAGCTTCTTTGGTGAGTTCCAGTGAATCACCTCAGAGTGGGAAAAAAAAAAAGAGAAAAGACAATCATTCTGCTGTTGAATACAAATACACTTCGCCTGCTCTTCTTATGTGTGTTCAGTTCACCGCCCTCTCACATTAAAAATAAACAAACCCAAACTGACCAACCCCAAAACTAAAGACTTCCTTCTGTCTTTTTATCAGGAAGGCTTTGCCACGTCTTTCACAAGTGTGTGCTACTCTACAGGCGATACACTTTGTGTTTGATGAGCACATACAGCGTGACGCTCCCCTCCATGGCATCACCTGCACGTCTGAGTGAGGGTGCGGCTGGAGCTTGTGATGCAGCACCTCAGAAATGCTGTCACAACTCTAACCAAGGACCTGATAAGTTATGGACTCTGTTGGAGAAGATGGCAGGATGATGAACTCAGGGGTGTAGGTATTAAACATTAATCTTAGATTTCCACACGACCGTTAATGAAATTGATTCACTGTTTCGGGGTAGGAGGACATTTCAGTAGTTAGATATTAAGAAAAAACTTAAACTTACCATTTACACCATTCAAAAAAGACTGAATTTAATCTGACTTCCTTTTTGTCATTACTTCATTTAAACAAGCCTGATCTCAGTTGTGTTACAGAGCGATGCAGTACAATGCTTCACCCTTTGAATTCCAATTTCTACCAGGTATTTAGCCTCTGCTAATGGGAAATGACTCTCACATTGGCCTAGATTTAACTCCAATGCTGACACAAAGGGCCTGATTCCCATTTACATCAAGGAAACTCTGCACTGCTGCCAGTGTGAATGAGAATGGGGCCCTAAGGAAAAACAAAGAGGAAGCCAAAAGTGGCTTGCAGGATTGATTTCATTTTATAGAGGTTATATTTCAGGTACAAGTGAAAAATACCAAATTCTTTGTATTCAGTTTTATTCCTGTGACTTCTAAAGAGATTGGGAAAAAAAAAAATCTCCCTTGGGAATATTTCCAAGCTACGAGTTCTGGAGGTTCTCTGCATCCATTAAGTTAATTGCGTGAAGGCACCGTGTCACTCGCACAGAGCCAGAGCTGCACTGCCAGCTGCCAGGCTGCTTGTGCGGTTAAGCTTTGCTCTGAGCCCTGCATTTGTGGGTGGGCAGGCACAGCGCTGAAGCGCAGCATGTAGAACAGAAGCGGCCCAGAGAGGATGAACGTAGTTCCCTTCGTGTCAACAGCAACAGGGAGCTCTCTGAAATCACACTCTCTGTTGCAGAATGAGCAGACTGGAGGAGGAAAGAGCAGGATACAGCCTGAATGCTTCCTGTATTAACTTCAGCAACAATGTAGTCTCTCCAATGAGCATTTATATTGCCATAAAAACTACATCACTCTCTTCTACAGACCCAACACTAATGAAAGCATCTCCTGATAAAGAAAACTTTACCCCTTCCTGGGGTTTCACTGCTGAGGCTACTAGGATCTCAGAAAACCATTTATGCAGCTACAGAAAAGCAATCACAGAGGAAAAAAAAAAAAAAAAGATAATTTCACAAATTGGCAAATAACTTTTTCCAGTTTTAGGAACACTTTAAATCCAGATCATGATGCATCTACACACTGTATAAAACTAGGAAAATATTTGGACAAAAATACTTGTTGTAGATGTCTTTCCCAGGTAATGCTACATTCTTTCTTGGTTTTACATTTATCCATACATTCAGAAGTGTAGCCTAACTGTGCAGTAACAGATTGCTGCAACGTCTGCTGAAAACACAGCAACAAAAGAAGCTTTAAGGTAGGTTAGGACATAAAATTAAGATGACAGATTTCCTCCTTTGAAAAATAGAGCAAATCTCCTTTCTTTGAAAAGAACTTGGCATATTTCATCCACTGCATTTAACTGCAACAAAAGGTGTGAAATCCATACAAAAAAATCTCTGTGATTCAATTCTACCTCAGGGAAACAGGCAGATGTAACAGAAGTATGGGGCTGAAGGAATGTGAAGGGCTAGTTAACAGTTTTACAGGGTACTAGTATGGGCTTCCCCAAAGCAGGTACAGAACAAAAATATTCTGCTGGTCACTTGCAATCACAAAATCACAGAATTAACCAGATTGGAAAAGACCTTCGAGATCATGGAGTCCAACCTATCACCTAACACCTTCTAATTAACTAAACCATGGCCCTAAGTGTCTCATCCAGCCTCCTTTTAAACACCTCCAGGGATGGTGACTCCACCACCTCCACAGGCAGCCCATTCCAATGGCAGATCATTCTTTCTGTGAAGAATTTCTTCCTAACATCCAGCCTAAATCTGCCCTGGTTCATCTTGAGGCTGTATCCTCTTGTTCTGTCACTGGTTGCCTCATTTAAGAATGGAGCAAAGAAAGATGAGAAGCTGTCAAATGGGGCAAAAAATACTTGCAAAGAAAAGTCTTCTGTGTGTTCTCTGTACTACTGCTACAATTTACGTGAGTTTCCTTTTTGGATTGTCTTCATGAGCATCCACCCCCACTCTGACCACTCTCCCTGGGGACCACAAGCACTGAAATGGATCATGGTGACAGCCTCAGTGACTGCTATGGGGCAGGCTGCCTAGTGCTGTAGGTATTTCCCATCAACGTACACCACGTCGCATCACAGCCAAGCACCGGTGCTGATGCCTCTATCCAGTTGTGTAAGGGGTGATGTCAAAGTCAGTTGTCAGCGTACAGGCTCTTTGCTGCTGTGCTTCAAAATCTACTGTGTGTGTAAAAGCTGGTAAGTGTCAAAGGCATAGCTGGTGGTTCAGATCTGATCAGATCTGAAATGTGTCAGAATGTTGCATGTGTACAGATGTCAGGGGAGCCTCGAGTGAACTGAAGAAAGCTGAAAGGAGCTGATCACTATCCAGAAAAAAAAAATAATTTTTTTTTAATCAAGAAAGACAGCACACATCAATGCAGCTAAAGAACATCAAGGAACTGTGCAACCATGTTGATGACCTGAGGTAGGAATACCACAGAACAGGTCTACCAAAAGAGTAGTCTGATTTCCAAATGTAACGTGATTAGATAAATATTATGCGACATGTGAAAGCATAAAAATGAACAAGAGCTTTCAGAAAGCAAAAAGGGTCTTAATCACTGACATACTGACACTCTTAATCACTGACATACTACATCCAGCTGAACATGTACCAGCAGTGTGCCCAGGTAGCCAAAGAAGGCCACTGGCACTCTCACCTGTATCAAAACCAGTGTATTCACCAGGAGTAGACAAGTGACATGCCCCCTGTACTTGGCTCTGGTGGGGCCACAGTCTGAGTACTGGGTTCAGTTCTGGGTATAAGAAAGACACTGAGGTCCTAGGACACGTACAGAGAAGATCAAAGAGAGTGGTGGGGTGTTTGGAGGGCTGGTCACATGAAGAGCAGCTGAGGGAGCTACTGGTTGTTCAGTCTGGAGACAGCTAAGGGGAGATTGCATTGCTCTCTACAACTACCTGAAGAGAGGTTGTAGAGAGGCTGGTGTTGGTCACTTTTAAGTAACTAGTGACAGGAGGAGAGGAAATGGGCTTAAGTTATGCCAGGGAAGGTTTACATTGGACATTAGGGAAAAACTGCTTACTGAGAGAGTGGTGATGCATTGGAGCAGGTTGCCCAGGGAGGTGGTGGAGTCACCATCCCTGGAGGTGTTCAAGGGGCTAGATGTGGAGCTTCAAGTTTAGTGGTCGTGGCAGTTGGGCTACAGTTGGACTCAATGACCTTAAAGGTCTTTTCCAACATTAATCACTCTACGATTGTCTGATCCAAAGACCTTATTCTTTTTTTGTTGTCAGTTCTGACTGCAACTATTTGATTTGGTCTACTGCACCAGCAGCTACAGCAGAAGTTGTATGCCTGTCATGGTTATTGGTGAGGTAAACAATGAATACAATAGGTTGCATAGATAAAACTATGGCTGTTGTGTTAGAAACTTTACTGTGGACAACAGTGAATTGATAGTAAAAAACCCCAAAACATTAGGTGGAAAGAAGCTACAGGGAAATCACAAGGGAAAAAAAAAAATCAAACTTAGAATCCACTTAATTTGCAGTCTGAGCAAGTTTAACTCAACATTAAAAAGAGAACATGAACCTAGAAACTAAAAACCTTGTTACTATGACATCCTTTTTCTGAGTCTGAATTGCACCATAAAACTGTGTTCATTTATTTTCCTATTTTCTCTCCTAGTTTTTAAGCTAGTTGAAAGATCTCTTGGCCTTCAGAAGAAACTACCTAGAATGTACAAATTTCTAGTGCCATTATCTGTGTGGACACTGCAGGCACAGTCCTGGCCAGGGATGCTTCCTGCTCACGATCAAAGCCTCCTTGGAACTAAGAAAAATACACTCCTTAATCTTCATTTAGCAGTTTAGGTACTGAAAGATCAGAACTTAAAATTCTACATCTATTTAACACTTGGTTAGCTGTCATTAAGCAACTTGGCACAGTCTACATTCCTGTTAATACCATCCTAGTTAATCAGCAACGGTTACCACTCACTGATCATGCTTAGGCAGCCCTCCTGGAAGACTTACACACTTATGACCTAGTGAAAGAGGCTAACTGCACCAATACTTCTCATTTATTCACCAGGTTCTGACCCAAAGCACTCAAGTGATGATGCTGCTAGAGCCTTGCAGACTGGCAATGAGATGGAAGGTAACAGAGGATGTAATATGCTGGTGGTGTGTAGGAGAGGACTCTAAGGTCAGTTATTGGTGGGGAAATACACTGAAAACAAAAGTACCAGGAAACCTCCTTAGGTTACCAGCTGCAGTGTCCTCACTAGGGTGATTAAATATTTTGAATCTGATATTCAAACCACAGAGTGATAACCTTCAACTCAACATTATTCCCACAGGTACCTTTGTTCATTTTTCCCCCCTGAAGCATCTTCTCTCTCCCTAAGAAGCACTTGTCTATATGTTTCCTTAACCACAATCTCTTCCACTTGTAACCAAAAGATGCATCTTGGTCATGCCTCTTTCTCTTTCAGCCTTTATGAAATCAGGGAATACAGGATATCCTACATACCTATATATCTACTTTTCAGGTTTGAGGGGTAAAAACCAAGAATAAATTAAGCAAATTTAAATTTGTACCTAAAGAAGTTTAATTTTGCAAAGCACTGAACACGGTTGCTTAATTAAGCCTGCGAGCACTTCACAATTTAAATAAATAAGTAAAAGTGGTGTTTTGGAGATGGGAGCTTTCATGCTTAAAAAATACACTCCCTGTTTAGGTAACCAGTTTGCACTAAAATCAACAGAGTTAAATGTTGAGCATGCTAAAGCCACCTATATTTTCCATTTTAATGCCACATATTATTGAAAAGTTTAAATATGCCCCAAGTTACACTGGGAACAAGCACCACGTAAGTAATTTATGCCTTGCTTAGAGATGCTTGGAAACTTTATTTTTGAACTGTGTTTTATTAGAAATGAACAGTTTAATGAAAGAACCAATTTCTTCAGAAAGGATCAAACATTCTTTTAAAATGTTATCAAGAGAGCTTTCAGAGTGGTACTTGTGAACTACAAAAGTTGAAGAGACTCAGTGCTGGAACAGCCAACCATCCAGAGGTCCAGGCACTGCTTTTGGATGTACAATTCAAATTCCTGCCCTGCCTGATTTGGTGCCCACGGTTCCAGGGACTACATTACTCTCCAGCTCGCTGCCTACATTGTATGGCAGTAAGCTGACAGACTGTCCCTGCCTTTTCAAAGTTCTCATCTTTTCCTCAAAACAATTTGCAGCTCTCCCTACACCTCTTGTACCAATGTTTAATGAGACGCCTCCAGTCTGAAAAAATACCCCTAAACCCCCTTCAGCACTGCCTTTTGTCAGAGCAGAAGCACTATACCAAGTTCAGTGTTCAAGGGAGGGGAATCTTTAACCCTCTTGAAACTTCACTCTCAGTGTAGCTCTTCTTAGTTGGCATTAAAAGGCATCACAGTACCACAGTATCACCAAGGTTGGAAGAGACCTCAAAGCTCATCAAGTCCAACCCATTACCACAGACCTCAAGACCAGACCATGACACCACGTGCCGCCTTGCACACCTCCAGGGACAGTGACTCCACCACCTCCCTGGGCAGCCCATTCCAGCAGTCAATGACTCTCTCAGTCAAGAACTTTCTCCTCACCTCCAGCCTAAACTTCCCCTGGCGTAGCTTGAGGTGCAAGGTAGTAGAACGCCAGAACTGCTAGAGACCAGTGCTGAGGTGTTTGGACAGCAAGGGGTGACTCTAGGACTGAGGTAGAAAGTGGCACAACTGGTCAAGTTTGAGGCAGATCCAAAACCATGTATTTGGGTTATGGATAAGAAGCTGTTTAAACTTTTCTAAGCAATCTCAGAAAGCCCTCCTTCTGCGGAGGACATTCCCAAGGAGAGCAGAGGGAATCACATAACACAATTTCAGAGTGTGGAATTTATGAGGTTAATTATCTAGATGATAATTTATTATCTGCTGTGTTCAAAACAAGACTGAAAAGCCATCAGTAAGTTTCAAAGCATTTTCCTGTTTTGGAGTGAGAGGGTAAGTTCTAATAATTTGATACATTCTAATTGAAGAGTCCAGAATATGACTTTTGTGCTTGTGAAGTACCAGATTCTCTGTGTGTAAATAGCATCTGTATCCTTGACAACCAGACTTTTCTTCATGACTGACTCATTCAGTGAGGTCATGATTCATTGTTGGAGGCATCACAATGCATTACCTTCTTCCACAAGGTTTTTCTTGCCATTTGGTTTGTGCCAAATCATGGCAATAGAGATTTTAACACAGGCAGGAACAAACTACCAACCAAAAAGAGAAAAGGAGGCACAGGACCCAACCCAGTAAAAATAAATACTGCGTAAATGAAGCTCAGTTCCAGGCAGATCCCCACAGGCTTTGAAGTCCAGCATGGCATGGTCCTACAGCACACATGCTTGTCCATGTGAGCTGCTGGGGATAGTGTGAGGAGCTCAGATGAAGAAGACAGACACTGGATGCATGGAGAGAATGACTGCTAGCACCTCCACATCTTTTGGCCAGCCTTCAGTAACAACTCCTGAGCTTTTCCCCAAGGTGTAACCAATGCCATGCAAAAACAAACACCTCCGACCTTTTTGGAGACTGAAGTTATCTCACTTGGCAAGAAGAATTAAAGGGCATTTGCTTCTTGTTATTGATTCTTTGTTTTATATTAAAATTGTTCATGACATTACTGATTGATGCAAAGCATCCTTAACACAGATGTTCTTGAGATGGTAAGAGGAAGATTTCTGTAAGCGTAATTTTTCACTTAAGTTTTGATTCCATACACCATGGACAGCAGAACAAAGCTCATAGATTTCATTCTAGTTTGGCCTCTAGCACTACACAGTATGACCCAGAACTAAAATAAGCATTTAGATGATTACTGTACGCAGTTCTGGAGGCCTCAGCACAGGAAGAACATGGAAGTGTTGGAATGGGTCCAGAGGTCACAAAGATGCTCAGAGGGCTGCAGCAGCTCTGCTCTGAGGATAGGCTACAAGAGTTGGGACTCTGCAGCCTGGAGAAGAGAAGGCTTCCAGGAGACCTTAGAGTAGCCTTCCAGGATCTGAAGTGGGCTGCAGGAAGGCTGGGGAGGGACTATTGACAAGGTCTTGCAATGACAGGACAAGGGGCAATGACTTTAAACTGGCAGAGGAGAGATTTAGACTGGATGTTAGGAGGAAGTTGTTTGCAGTGAGTGTAGTGAGACACTGGCACAGGTTGCCCAGGGAGGTTGTGGCTGCTCGCTCCCTGGAGGTGTTCAAGGCCAGGTTGGAGGAGTCCTTGAGTGAGCTGTGCTAGTGGGAGGTGTCCCTGCCTCTGGCAGGGGGTTGGAACTGGATGATCCTTGAGGTCCCTTCCAACCTTACCATTCTGTGATTTTATGTCATAAAAAAAAAAAAGAACACAGTGTTCTTATTTTGATGTTGCTTTAGCTGGATATAAAATTAGTGGTCATTAACAATGCAGAACTTGGTTATAAATATTTCTATTCTCATGTTTTTTTTGAAAGATCCCCACATACAAATCCTTCCAAGTTTGCATATGCTGCTCAGCTACAGCTAGGAAGTGGAAATCAGTAGCAGTCAAACATTTTCTCTAACATAAAGGCAGTGCATAAAAAGAAAATTCAATAATATGGATAGAGATGCAAATTAATGAGTAATATAAAGAGAAAAAAGAACCCTCTCCAGGCAATATGAAAAATTCAAGTGCTCCACAGGCCTGCAAAAAGTATGCTGGCCACCCTATGTTTGCTTGAGCGTGAACAACACAGCACCCCTGAATGGCAGCCAGCCCTGAGGCTCCAAGCTTTTCTGACACAGTGTTTTGTGTAAGAGATGACAAATTATCAAGTCCCATAGACTCTGAGGCCAGATGGAATTAAATCAGTGCCTTTTCAGTCTGATATGAGGAATGATGTCTTATTTGACTAAGGAATACTTGACTGGACCATCCTTACCTTGGAATTTAAATCTCTCCCTGCATTTCCTTCTTTACTGTGCTGTCCTTAATCCTCCAGTACAAACTTCACAATCTGTCTTTCTCTCCCTCTTACCCTGGAGGTTTCCTTTACCTCGTTTCTTATTCCAGTCTTACCATAAAATACAGGATGTGCCAAATAAGTTCTGTCATACCATTTATACTAAATGCCATGGAAGTGACTTTGGTGACTTTAAGAGTATATTATCTAACTTGAGCTTAATAACATTTGCTGGGTTTTTTTTTCGTTGTTTTGTTTTGGTTGTTTTGGGTTTTTTTTGAGACCCACAGAGCATATGAGCTGGTTTCTTTTCAAGACTAGAATTTTGATACTTTTCATAATGCAAATTCACAATTTTAATTGGTTTATGCCTTTTTTTTTTTTTTTAAATAGTCTGAAGAATTTTAAACACTGATGCCTGAGGGCCAGTTCTTGAACTGCTGAATATGGGAAGAGCTTTATTGAAACCAGGGGGCTTATGTGTACTAGATAAGGCTCTGAACTCTCTTTCAAAGCAAAGAGTTTCAGCCCAAATTCAGTATTGAGGAGATAATTTTAGCAGTATGAGTAAGCCCAGTTCAGCTGAAGAAATTGCTTATGTATCTGCACCCCTTGTTGAGTTAAATACCTCAGACCAGAAAGCCAGCACAGGATATTAGGCATCTTAGACTTCATTGCCTATGCTGGAGTGGAACTGCAGTGTGATACAATATACAGGTAACAAACAGCCAAAACTATGTCATACTTGTAAACATGTATTAATTAACAAACCCATCATTGGGTGTCATCATAAACTGTATTTGGTTGCCTCCCTTCTACTTAAGGGATTCCATCTTTCTGTTCCAGCATAGTTCTCCATTCTCTGTCCCAAATGATACCACCCTTCCAATCTCTAGTGAAACATACCTTCAGGTCAGACACATCTCTGTAGCACTGCTCTGAGCGGGTGTGATCAGACAGTTGCACGTTCCAGAAACATGGGAGCTGGTAGACGAGGAATGGATTTTGTTTGATGACTGCATTGAAGATATCCTAGCAAAAAAAAACCCAAGAGAAATAGTTGGGTACATTGCTTCTACAGTGAGGAGATCTCAAACTCACTTCTGGCCTGACTGTCCCTCCCCTTCACAGATAGAAATGCAATTGGTTATGTGACCTCAACTCTACAAACCTTGATTTGTAATTCTGTTTCCAAAGAGGGTACTATCAATCTAAGGGGTGATGTGTAGATCTGAACAAGAGGAACAGACTTGCTCGACACACAGAACTAATGGACTCCAATAAAGTTTTCAAAACGTGTATCTTGTCCTGCTGGGGAGAGATGTGGTTCCTCTTCTAGTCACCAGGGAGAGTAATGCAGTAAATGATAAAGTGCCTGCTGTTAGTAAGTACTGCATCACTTTTCAATAAGGGAGATGAAAATGGTTCTGGCAGTTACACCGCTTCAAGGTGAATTACTGTGTGGGATTTTAGCTAGCACTTCATTGCTGCAACAAGTGTTCTAGGTATTTTATGGAAAGGGCATGTAGGGCAGATCTGCAGAACAGCCTGTATCATGAAGGACTAAATGTGTTCTGCCTCTATGCAGCCATCCAGTTGGAGAAGTTACAAGGACAGTCTTGTGGTAAGGTATTATGGCAAGACATAAGCAACTTTGGTGTACCCTGCAAAATTCTACTTTGTGAAGGTATAAAGTCAACAGCTCATGACCTGAGTGAGAACACAGGGAAGCTGCAAGAATATTCCTTATGAACTTCAGCAGCTTTTGTATTAATCTGTAAGAACACAGTGCACAAATGTACATCAATAGGTGCACAGCAAGCAGTGTGCTTTCTTAGTGGTGGCTGGTCACATGCCAGAGGTAGCTTAGAAGCAGCAGAAATATCTAAATATGATGCTTAATACACTGTTAATACACTGAAACTGTTGAGCAAGACTTATTGATTCAGGTCCAGTACTACATTAACAGGGATTCTGGATTTAAAACTGAGAGCTGACAGGAAGCACAAAGAGAGTAAATATACATTGCTGTGCAGAGGCACACTGTTCCTGCTCTTGGCCTCAGCTTCCCATCTGTGGCAGTGAGATGTAGCACTTTTACCTTCACAGGAGCGTTGTGGCAAGGAGTACATTAAAAGACTGCTGGGATTCACCTGCCAGAAACAGTGAAGAAGTATCGAAGACTCTTAAAACTAAAGTCTGCTCAGACTGTAACTAGTAGGAAAAGACACAGTATTTTTGGACTTCCAGTGTCTGAAGAGTTTTATGTTGAAGAAAGGAGGGCAGAAAATTAAAGCTTCAAAACCCCATTTATCTATCCTATGAGTCATCTGTGCAGAGAAGGTAAAAATGTCAGTGTAGTAAGAAAATCCTCATGAGCAAATCTCTATTCCACTCTTCCACATTTCTCCCAAATGATTCAACAAATGTTGACTACAGACACAGTATCTTTTCCTTGCCTTTGCCACATCTCATCTCCTAGGCCTTTTTTCCTCTCCTCAATCCACAGAGCAGCGGTTGTACCACTCTCCATAGATTGAGGGTGGTACACATAGAGAGTGGTGACCAAGGGCACAATGTCCACCTGGAGACCAGTGCCAAGTGTCGCCCCTCAGGGGTCAGTGCTGGCACCAGTGCTGTTTAACAATTTTGTCAGTGACATGGACAGAGGAATGGAGTGCACCCTCAGCAAGTGTGCAGATGGCACCAAGTTGTGTGGCACAGTCGACTTGTCAGAGGGCAGGGATCCATCCAGAGGGACCTGGACAGGCTGCAGAGCTGTGCCCAGGCCAACCTCATGAAATTCAACAAGGCCAAGTGTAAGGTCCTGCACCTGGGTAGGCACAATGCCAAGCATAAATCCAGGTTGGGTGGGGAATGGCTGAGAGTAGCCATGAGGAAAAGGCCCTGAGGGTCTGGGGTGATGAAAAGCTTAACATGAGCCTGCAGCCCAGACAGCAACTGTGTGCTGGGCTGCATCAAGAGCAGTGTGGGCAGCAGGGCAAGGGAGGGGATTCTGCCCCTTTGCTCTGCTCTCCTCAGGCCCCATCTGGAGTCCTGTGTGCAGTTCTGGAGCCACAGGAAGGACACGGAATTGTTGGAATGGGTCCAGAGGAGGCCACGAAGATGCTCAGAGGG
>VWZE01022354.1:607615-678879 GCA_013396675.1 Eubucco bourcierii
TTGGATGAGGCCTTGAGTGAGCTTTGCTCGTGGGAGGTGTCCCTGCCTATGGTAGGGGGCTAGAACTAGGTGATCTTTGAGGTCCCTTCCAACCTAAACCATTCCATGATTCTATCTGCAATGTCCTACTCACCTGGTCAGCCAGTGAAGTGGATAACATGCTCATTAACTCCCGCTCTGCCGTGAGTCTCCACATCTGCTCCCATTTCATCTTCCTTAACTTATCAAGAAGCAGCAAGATAACCCCTGAAGGAGAACACAGGGAAGGAAATGAGAGAAGCCGTGATGTCACATGCCAGACAAAGCTCATCCTGTCTATGTGCTAATACAGCAGTTAAAAAAGGGACATGAGCTGAGATGTATCAGTGGTAACTACAGTCCTTACCCTATGCTGAACACAGGAGGTTGACTGAAAAAAGCTTTGGATTTCAAGATGCCACTAAGATAAAGTTTTTCTTAACCCCTGAGGCTGCAGAGAAGAAATGGAGAGATGACATACTGATGAATGTTAGGTTATATAAGTTTGCAAGAAGGCTAAGCAGCTGAAATGATGTGGAACTAGGAAAAAGAGCAGAAGGATATTGTTTCCTAGTTATCAGTCTCCTAAACTGATAAAGTTTGTTTTCATGATGATGTGATTAACTTTGGGATTATTCCTTACAAAATCAACTGATACAGGTGATTCACATGATGGAGTCTAACTCCATCCAAAGATCATTACCATTCCAAAGAGAACTAGGCAGTATCTGACAAGAAAGTAGTAAAGAAGGAACATGTCAACACTCAGAAGCTACCCTCCCCAGCCGTTCTGAAAAGCTACAGGCTCCAAGTAGATGGTCTGTCAAGGCACTGCCTACTAGGAAGAGGGTGGATACAAGCCTGGTTTATCTAGCATGACTCCATTTCTGCCATTGTCACACTAAACAGAGATCTGCTTCTTCCTATTACTTCTTAAATTAATTTATGTCTGGCCTGAAATCAAGATTATGCTGAGACAAAGATAATTTTTTCACTCATATAAAACCTTCTACTCAATGCATGCAGGGAGAAATCTGCCCTTTAATGCTTACTTAATAAAATGAAATTGCAAAGAAGTTAATCACCTGACACATCTGATTGCAACCCCTGAAACTTTTCTGAGTTACAGGTTACCAATGCTGGTTAGTGTTTAGGCTCTGAGAGCACCTGCCCCTAAGGCAGCAAATGTTCCTAGATCAGGGTGTTCAGGCTGGAAAGTCGCACGGGAAGCGGGAAAGAGGGATCTCGGTGTGCATTGTTATTCTTCAGTTGCTTTTCATCTGGACAAAATCCTTAGTGTAGCAGATGAGGGAAGAGCAGGAGCAATGAAGCTTCGCCAAAACCTTTTCTACAGTGTCTCAGGAAATTTTACCTGAAAAATTAATTTGGTAAGACTTAGATAAGAGCACTGTCGTGGGGAATGAATGCAAACCAAAGGACCATAAAGAAAGAGTACAGACAAACAGCAGCCTTGCAGGTTGACAAGAAGTACCTAGCGAGAGCTGTGATAGGTTCTGTGTTGTTTCACATCTTCATTAGTGCAAGGAGGAAGTGAACAGAATAGTAATGACATCTGCAAGTGACATTAAACGAGGTCTTACAAAAACACATCATGGCAACTGTAGAGAAACATAACAGCTACACAGAAAAATATGAAATGCCAAAAAGCAGGCACTGGGAAAAGCTGCCTGAGGGAGTCTAAGATGATAAAACTGAAAGTAATGAGAACAAGAAATGAAATGCAGTCTGGATACTCAAGAAAATTCTTTTTTTTCTAAAACTGTTGTGGAGAAATAACCTAAAAATGGCAGATAAAATGCTTTATTTCGTGACTTTTTAAAAATCAGACTACACACAAAAATAGGTATTATACCTGGAACAATCCTGCACTGCTTGGGAGAGAACAAAGGTGGTTCCAATCCATTCCTATCTTCAGTTTATGTGACATGGCAGAGTCCTCTCTAGGAAAACCTGGTGCCGCCATGAGTAAAGGGAAAACCTCTTCTGGTAGCGAATTTTGTGGCCTATTTTAATTTTGTTTTCCATTTCAGTCCATCTGGTTCCCAAGCATGCTGGAACCTGTACTGGAGGGATCCCCTTTCATCTTCAGTCAACCTTTCTGCTTCCAGTTGTTGGATTGGAAAGGGATGTGTTGTCACAACATGCTACTACGTATTTCTGTCAGTGTGTTTGTCTTCTCTCCAGCATAAGTAAAGCCTATTTGGAGTCTGCAGTGTGAGTGCATTAGCTTCTAAGGGAGCCATTGTGCATTGCCTGAAATTCTAGATCTGTGTGAAACAACTCCTTGTGCTGCAGCAATAAACTGGGTGGGATGAGCTCCACTTTGACAGTGGATTTTTTTCCAGTTGGCAAGAATCGTCAGCTTTGTTTCAAGAGTGAAATACAATTGCAGAGATTCTTTATTAAGATTAAAAAAAAAAACAAACCAAACTGTAAGATTCAGTTAATTGTAATGACAATAACATAGTTTTCTTAATTTCTGTAAGCCTCCAGTCTGAGGAGGAAATGAGGAAATGTTTTAGTATGTGCAGTATTGACTATTTTTTTTTGTTTAATTTTTTTTCTTCCACTCCTATGTTAGCAGCAGATTATGGCAATGCAGTTAAAGAGATTATGCTGTCCTGAGGGGCTATCACAGTAGCAGCTGAGAGTGAAAGAGGCAGATGGGGTGGAAAAACTGGAATGTATGTGAGAAAGAACATATTAAATTATGATGCAATCATAGCTATTGAAAATACTCACAATCTTTTAATATTCCATCATCAAGACTAATTTTTATGTGATTTCTACTTGAATCCACCTACAGGCTTAGGTTTAACATTTTTGGTACAGCCTCCATTCAGGGTTTCTTGCACTCTGGAATTCTAATTTACTGCTGCTGTAAAAATAACTACTTGCAAATATTTATAGCAAGTTTAAATATTTATTTGTTAGTATTGCTGAGAATAAGATATTTCTACTAAAAGGAGAACTCAATGCTATTCATCTAATTAGTGTTATTTAGTGCAAAAGCATGTGTGCTGGGAACTTTCAAAGAGTTTATGCGGGGATAAAATTACCTTTTGCACTTCAGTTTCACTTTTATACTGTTCTGTTACCAAAGGCAAACATAACAAATGAACTAACTTCAAATCTGTGCAGTTAGTTTGCAGGCAAAGTGTCTGAAATAACGAAAGGGAAATATTTGCCTCAGGAGCCGCTTCCCTCAGAGTCAAATTGACTGAAATCCCAGACCAAATTCAAGATGACATACAGCTGAACATAAGGGGAAAAGGGACCTATTCTCAGCTGCTGTTCTGGGGGAGGAAAAGACTGGAGAAAAAAAAAAAAATCAAAGGAATATTTTATGAACATCTGGCTCCAGGCAGAGAGACTTCTCATCTTCTGATGAGTGCAACATTTTCCTGTCCTGATCTACCTGAGAAAAACAAAGGGAAAGCTTGGGAGCAAATAAACAAAATGACAAAAGTGTCAACCCAAATGTCTCATGAGTATTGAACAAATTTTGATTAGCCACAGAACACCCAATTTTCCTTATCCTGAGGAAACAGTTTGGGTATATGCAGAGATGCAAATATCTCAAAGAGCTTTTGGAAGAATAATGCTTTATCACTAAACCTGTGGAATGTATCCTAGTTTAGTTTTTATCTGAATGGCATTTTCTCCCCTCACTTGATATGACTTTTCTTGAACTACTGAAATCTGACATTCTGAATTGCTGAAGCAAAGAAGAAACCAAACAACAAACGAAGGAAGAAGTTTCTCAAAGAAAAAAAGAAATTTCAGACACACAGGAAAAAAAAAAAACAAACCAGCCTGAAAACCAAATCAAAATTAAAAAAAAAAAAAAAANTAGTGAGAAGATTGGAGAAAGCAAGGTACAAAGAAAAATCTGAATTAATATATTTGGTGTAAAAATTTCTGTTGGGAAATAAATGGCAAACAAACATTTAATTCTGCTTCTAGCAAAACTTTGCAATGTTTTGTCTAAGCAATGGTTCCAGTAGATGCTTCAAGCCACCTCAGCAAAATAGTCTAGGGTTTTTTTTCTTTTTTCTTTTTTTTTTTGTTAATCTGCTCAAGAACAACATATTTAATTATTTTTTTAGTTTTAGGTTTTTAATAGTAAACTGAGAGTGTGCAGAAACATTAGCAATTTCCCTTGGAATGCTACCAAGCATCCCTATATCTTGCTTCAGGAACACAGACTATGGCTTCTCCTGGAAATTCAGAGAGGAATATGTACTGGAGCTTGAAGTAATAAACAACATTTTCAGATAGAACAGAATCACTTATAGAAGTTATAGTGAAACTGGACAAGCTTTCAAACTCAATCAGTTTATCACAATGCCCTTCTAAGGTGGCTGAAGAAACAATCAGTGCTGGGGGGGGGGGGGGCGAATGTAGCTACTGAGAGATCATTTTCTGTAAGCATTAACTTGCCTTTTTCTTTCAGGTGGAACAGGATGCTTTTGTGAGCTGCTGAAGCACTGCCACATTATGTGAGCAGCATCTCACAGCCTATCCTTGACAGGTTTTTAAAAATTCTTCTCAAAACTAAGCCTATAATAGCAAACCACCTAGACAGTAAATACCATTGCAATGTCTGAGAAAGACAGGCAAGACACACTTCAAAACTTATTATACAGCAATAGCAAGTTTTGGAAAAAAAAATATTGGGATTTTACAATACCTAACCAGCATACCAAAGACCATACCCCAAAATACTGAGTCTCAGATGCTGTAAAAAGTAATATTAAATATAGGCTACCTATAGGCTTAAATATAGGCTACCTAAATATGGTAGCCTGTTCCAGTGCCTCACCACCCTCACTGGAAAGAACTTCCTCCTGACATCCAGTCTAAATCTTCCCTCTGCCAGTTTAAACCCATTGCCCCTTGTCCTGTCATTGCAAGACCTTGTAAATAATCCCTCCCCTTATGTCTACAGCTTTTTAGGGCAGTATGACCAAAGCACTGTCATTCTCATACGTCATTTGGAGTATTCCGATACATTAATTAACTACAAACTCACATGCACTGGACTTAGTAAAAAAGAAAAGAAAAAAAAAAAAGCATTTCACAACGTAAAAAAATAATAATAAAGCCTGCAGGGATGCACAATGTGTTCATTGAGAATACAAGATGACTCCACATTCAAACTTATCTCTGAGAAAACTGAACAAGGTTGAGAAGTTGTTTTGAAAGGGAAAGTGGGTGTCCCTCTGGGCATGGTGACAGAACGCAATAGTCCATGTTTGGTCTGCACATGTACTGAAAGTGAAGCTGTGGTAAAATGCATTTTGAAATGGAACACAGTCGTTCTGTTGGGAGCCTGCTTCTTCCTGAAGCATCATAAACATTTTGTTTACACTTCCCAATGACCATTTAATGAAATGCAACACTTTCATTTCCTTCTTATCTTGTAAAGTGTACTGCTTCTCCTTAAGCAGAATTAAGATGGAAGGACATATTTGAGCACACTACTAACTTCTTAGAGAGCTTCTGACTGTAGCTCGGAATTTCCTAGTTTTCTAATTGTGTCTTTGTTGCGGTAAGCCTAAGCAGGCCAAAATAGGCTTATACACGTCCTGGGTTGCCCAGACATGTTTTTCTGCTCTCCCTCTTTCTGCTATGTGGAGAAGCAACAGCAGGAAAGAGGACAAAGGACCTGGAGTCACTGAGTCCAAGGACTCTGGCCTGCCCAGACTTGTTTGCATCTTGTGGTAAACAAGCTACACACGCCCATCTTGTACCTGCCTTGTGTAAGGCCTGGGTTCTGCCCTAAAAAGGATAAAGCAAGCCTATGGCTTCATCTAATATGGTCAAGCTTGGCTAACTGCCATTCTGATTGGCTATTCTGTGTCCAAAGGTCCATTAGTCTCAGGTTGTATGGATAAAAGGAGATGAGCAGGTGACAGAATGTGCTCTGCCGTAATATCGGTGCTCTGTTGTTGTATTCATGCTTGTCTGCTGCTGTTGCCTCATTGCATCCTGAACTACCTGGAACTCCACTACCAGAAACAGGCTCTAAATGCCTCCATGTGATCGGCCTGCATAGCCAGTGTGACGTTGTGCCAAGACTGCACATTGCATTGCATCCTGCCTGCACCTCTGCAAGGCTTCTGCTGAATCAAGAACCAAAAGCAACCAGGTCAGAGACTATGCCACACCTGCAGCTTCCTGAGAAAAGCACTTGGGAAAACTCCAAAGCCTCTAACAGCTCTGAGACCATCGACAGCAACCCCACCATGTGCTTTAGGTACTGTCTGATAATATTTTATGAGACAATACTTAAAGCCTCTTGCAATTCACTAGTTGCCTTCTTTCATAAGCAGAAAGGAGCTCCTTGAGTCCATCTAGTGGACAAGTGGTATAGTGACCAGAAGTGGTGTATGACCACAGGAACCTTCTCTTCCAGTTCAATTGAGTTCAATTAATGTTATATTATCACTAGTTATTTCTAGATCATATGTTATTATCTGTATAAAGTTTCCATGATGGTGCAAAGAAATGATTACTATTAAAATTAGTAGCTGGGGTGGCTAGAGTTCTGAATATTGAATATTAATAAAAAATATTAAACTTTGAAAATCATACCTCACATCAATTAATTACCCCTCCATAAGAGCTGTTTAGATGTTATGCTTCCTGAGCAATATGAAAAAAATTAAAATACACATGCTTTCTATCTTCTCTTTAAAGACTTCCATTTCTGGGGAAACTCTCCAAATTTTCTAAAGCCCCAAAGACTTCTACAGAAAAATGTCCTTGATTCAGGAGTCTTAAAGGTTTACAGGAGAGGAGTCATGAGCCATAAGACTTCTGGGACATCTACGGAGGAAAAATTCTTCCACTTAAAGACCACCCTGTTAAATAATCTCTCTCCTCCCAACTTCCAGAGTCAGCAAAACAAAAACTTCTCTAGATCTGGAAGAATTGCCTTCTCTTACAGAGATTCCAAGCAGAGCAAAGCAATACACTTGGCCAAACTGCTGATAAATTTCTAAATCCCATAATGGAAAAACAACATGGCTGGCAAAAAGACAAATATTAGCAACATTAGAAAGAGAAAACAGAGTTTTCCCCAGCTTTTCTACATGCTTTGAGCATCAAGGTAAACAGTGAAGATAGTAACCTTCATCAAGTCTCTGTTTCCTGAACCTCATGGAAAGAAAGAAGATGAAAACCATGTGTGAAGAAGCTTCTCACATGGGTTTTAACAAGCTCCTCAGTTTTCTTACAGCCCTTTGCATTCTACAACCCTTCTAGGAGATGAGGTACAGAGGTTACATTTTAAAGACAGTAGAAAACAAATATTCCAGGGAGTTTTCAGCCAGTAAAGTAGAAAGATGGTTTCCAAGAGAGGAGGAAAAACCCACAAGAGGGAAACCGTTAAATTGTCTTGAAATCCAAAAGGTTGTGAAAGTTTTTGTTCAGAAGATTTAAACTGCAGACAACATCCTAACTTCAGGTCAACAAAGGGAGGGAGGAGGGAGGTTTCAGCTCCTGCATAGTGTATCACAATGGCAATGACCAATCTAAATGGAGCAGAGGACAGCTATCCCAAAGATGTGCCTCACATCACTGCCATGATCAAGTACCACCCAACTGCTACTCTGTGTACCTCTCTGGAAGTCATAATGGATGTGGCAAAAGCATGAGAAAATGGCCAAGTGCACCTCTTAATATAAAGAACTTTGAAATGTGAGACTTAAAAATTACATGGGGGAAATTAGAAAAAATTCTACAATGTTTTAAAGAACCTTTTTGGTGCTAAAAATGCAGAAAGTGCTTTCATGGCAGTTATCTGCAATTTCTTTTGCCTGGGTGTTTAGGTAAACTCAGTCAAGAGGAAAACAAACTTGTGGTTAAATACATATTTAAGTGATAAAGCCAACAGGAATAATTTTTAGCTCTTGCATACCAGAAACCATAGGACTTTTCAAAATCAATTTCTGCTTTAGCTAGAGGACAACTTCTGAAAAAAATCATTTGGTCTTGATTTAAAAATTTACAATAATGGGTAATCTATCACAAACTTTGCTAAGTTATTCCAGTGCATAATTACTCCCTCATTTCTAATGTGAACATGTCTTTGAACTTGCAGTCATTTGATCTTGCTGAACCTTTGCTAAATTGGCAAGTCCTCTATTAAGAAATGTTATTTTATCCTGTAGATAGCAATAACCTATGATCAAACTATCCCTTGACTCACTTCCAAATAAGCTTCTGGAGTCATTTTTCCCAACTTCATGGGCAATTTTCCAGTACTTACTTTTAACATTGTTAAAGTATTCATCTTTGACCTGTGGAGAATAGACCTGGACAAGTAGTTATATGTATACTTAAAAATATATCAAGATGTGATCCTTAGCACCCAGAACTACAGAGGTTGTACACATACTGTTCAGGGTCTGGCTCTGCTGAGCAGGCTGGCCACATTTACACTATATCATACATGTCTCTGAGGGTCAAGTTTGTGTTCCCTTGGTTTTTCAGATGTAACAATTATTTTGTCTGCATTTCTCAGCGTCCAACGTTCTGAGAGAGCCATGTGACAGTTCTCTAGATTGGAGAGCTTTTAGCACCGAACCAATGGGCTATGTTGTGTGCACTACAGAATGCCATTAGGGTATGTAGTCATCTTAAAGAGTGCTGCTTCTGATGCAGCACTGAAGGTCTGGAAAGAGATGCTAAAAACAGTGCTGTAGCATTCATACTACCTCCTAGCAATACCTCCTGGAGTGACCCATCAACAAATTATACTAAGATTTTTTTTCCCTTTTTTTTTTTTTTTTTTAAATTTTCTTGACAAAAGACAGTTTGCTCCCTGATCTCAGGCAACAAACCTGTTTCTTGATCTTCAGTTCCTGTAAATCAACTTAGGTCTATTTGAAAGCAAGAATCTGGCATTTGTATCCCAACTGGACCTTTTTCACGACGCTTATCCATGGTTTTTTTTCTTTCTCAGATAGCAGCAAAATACGGTTTTCATCCTCACAAAAATATCTTTTAGATATCAAATCTTATTTCATAGCGGTCAAAATGTCAACAGTTTTATGAGGTTTTCACTTTGGATTATTGTTGTAGTAGGCCTGGACAGGCCAAAATAGGCTTATACATGTCCTGGTTTGCCCAGATGTATTTTTCCTCCCTCCTCTCTATTTTGGGGAGAAGCAACCATGGTAAAGAGGACAAAGAACCTGGAGCCACTGAGTCTTAGGACTCTGGCTGGCCCAGACTTGTTTGCATCCTGTGGTAAACAAGGTACACAGGTTCAGCTTGTGCCTGCCTTGTGCAAGGCCTGGGTTCTGCCCTAAAAAAAGCTAACGCAAGCCTATGGTTTCACCTAATATGTTCAAGCTTGGCAAACTGCCATTCTGAGTGGCTATTATGTGTCCAAAGGTCCATTAGTCTCGAGCTGTATTGATAAAAAGAGAGAAGCAGGTAACGCAACATGGCATTGTATTTGTGTTTGGTTGCTGCTTGGTGCTGCCTGCTGTCATTGTTCACTGCCTCAATGCATCCTGAACTGCCTGGAAACTACAATGCCTTGAGTTTACCAGGAACAGGCTCTAAATACCGCCACACAGTTGGCCTGCATAGCCAGCGTGACATCTGTGCTGAGACTGCACATGGCATTGCATCCTGCCTGCACCTGAAAGCCTCCTGCCAAGATGGGAAAATCCTGGTTACACAGAACATCCAGAGAAATCAGGACCAGGTCAGAGATCGTTTGCCTCCTTTCCTCAGCAGCCTGAAGCCTGAGAAGAATCAGAAGTCCAGGGACCTGGACAGGCTGGAGAGTTGGGCCCAGGCCAACCTGATGAAATTCAATAAGGCCAAGTGTAAGGTCCTGCACCTGGGTAGGCACAATCCCAAGCACAAATACAGGCTGGGTGGTGAATGGCTGGAGAGCAGCCCTGAGGAAAAGGACCTTGGAGTCTGGGTTGATGAAAAGCTCAACATGAGTCTGCAGTGTGCACATGCAGCCCAGACAGCCAACCGAGTCCTAGGCTGCATCAAGAGAAGCGTGGCCAGCAGGGCAAGGGAGGGGATTCTGCCCCTTTACTCTGCTCTCGTCAGACCCCACCTGGAGTACTGTGTGCAGTTCTGGAACCCTCAGCACAGGAAGGACATGGAAGTGTTGGAGCGGGTCCAGAGGAGGGCCACAAAGATGATCAGAGGGCTGGAGCAGCTCTCCTATGAGGACAGGCTGAGGGAGTTGGGGCTCTTCAGCCTGGAGAAGAGAAGGCTTCGAGGGGACCTGATAGTAGCCTTCCAGTATCTGAAGGGGGCCTACAGGAAGGCTGGGGAAGGATTATTTACAAGGTCCTGCAATGACAGGACAAGGGGCAATGGGCTTAAACTGGCAGAGGGGAGATTTAGACTAGATGTTAGGAGGAAGTTCTTTACAGTAAGGGTGGTGAGGCACTGGAACAGGTTGCCCAGGGAGGTTGTGGATGCTCCCTCCCTGGATGTGTTCAAGGCCAGATTGGATGAGGCCTTGAGTAACCTGTACTAGTGGGAGGTGTCCCTGCCTATGGCAGGGGGTTGGAACTAGATGATCCTTGAGGTCCCTTCCAACCTTACCATTCTATGATTCTATGATTCTATAAGTCTTAGCATCTGACAAGACAGTTAACAGAATTCCCTGAAAGCATTTGGGTACTGTCTGAAGCTGTAGCCAGCCCTGCAAGTCTGGAGATATTTTGTGAGTAAATACTTAAAACCTCTTGTAACTCACCGTTGCCTTCTGCCATAAGGAGAAAGGAGCTTCCTGAGCCCATCTAGTGGACAAGTGGTATAATTAACTGCAAGCAGTGTACTAACTGCAGGAACCTTCTCTTTCAGTTCAATTGAGTTCAATTAATGTTTAAACATTATTGCAAGTTATTTGTTCTAGATCAACCGTTATTATCTGTGTAATGTTTCCATGACCATGCAAAGAACTCTTTATTATTAAAATTAGTGGTCGGGGGCTGAGACTTGTGGATATAAAAATTAATAAACAGTATTAATTTTGGAAAAAGATCATATCACATTAATTAATTACCCCTCCATTACAACTGTGTGAACAGGGAAAATGCACCCTACCACAGGCAATAATTGTTTTGGCTGGCTTCTAATGTTACGAGTAGCCCACAAGGCTAATTGTAGGGATGGGTACAATAAGTAAGGACCTGTCATAGCTTTTCTTGGTATGGAATTCAGTCAGTGCCCCAGTAACAGAGAAAGAAATGCTGCTCATGGGCTGAACAGCCTCTCAGGTACTTCTTTACAGTTGGATGACAAAGAGGTTTGGGGTTTTGCAATCAGAAACAACCAAACATCTTTCCTCCCTCCTTTCTCAATGGACAGTTATTGACTGGATGAGATTCAGAAGGAACAGAATGTTCTATTAAGTGGATTAGGGGAAGGAAAGCAGAAACAAGATTGAAAATTAACCACAGCATTTTTTAATAAACAGGAAACACAATGTACTTTAATGCAATGATTTCACCCAAAGGTCAGCTACAGGTCAATCCTTTATCCATGACCATTTCCCCTTTGGTAACAGAAAGACAGGATAGGTGCTTGAATGTGTCAAGAGAAGGGCACCAAGGCTGGTGAGGGGACTGGAGCACAGCCCTATGAGGAGCAGCTGAGGGAACTGGGGATGTTCAGCCTGGAGAACAGAAGGTTCAGGGGAGACCTCATTGCTGTCTACAACTACCTGAAAGGAGGTTGTATCCAAGCTGGGGTTGGTCACTTCTCCCAGGCACCCAGTGACAGAACAAGAGGGGACAGTCTCAAACTACACCAGGGCAGGTTGAGGTTGGATGTTAGGAAGTACTTCACAGAAGGAGTGATTGGAATTGGAATGGGCTGCCTGGGGAGGTGGTGGAGTCACCATCTCTGGAGGTGTTTAAGAGGAGGTTGCATGAGGCACTTAGTGCCATGGTTTAGTTAATTAGAAGGTGTTAGGTGATAGGTTTGACTTGATGATCCTAGATGTCTTTTCCAACCTGGTTTTCTGTTAGCAAAGTAACAGGCTGCCTTGAGATGCATCCTTGGAGATAAACTGAAAACATGACTGGAAAAGGCTCCCAGCAATCTGAGTTTGTTCAGTGGGAAGAAAGTAAGATCTGTGGTCCTCCTCTGGCACGGGGGTTGGACTCAATGATCTCTTTGGGTCTCTTCCAACCTCTAACATCCTGTGATTCTGTGATCTCCAGAGATCCATCCTGACCTGATCACAGGATTCTATGATCCTGTTTGGGAAAGGCTCTCTTTTTACCACCTCTGCTAAAACCTTGAGAACAACTAAGTAGAAACTGACTGCATATATATTATCGAAGTGCTGCTGTCCTCCTTGTCCACCTGTATGATGAAGGCAGGTGAAGGAGGAAAGGTTAAGGAGCTACAGCAGGAACAATTACAAGTCACAAAATCACAGAATCAGAGAACGTTAGGGGTTGGAAGTGACACAGTATCTGAGGTGGAGTCTCATAAGAATGTAAAGCGGAAGAATCACTTCTCTTCACAGGCAAAGATTTGTTGCGACCCTGTTGTGACCTAACATGAAAACAATTAACATATAGTAATTTCTGTAGCAAACAGCACTTGAGAAGGATCTGACAGCTTTGACACAGGTGTGTAGAAAGACATCTCAGTTACTCTACTGCTTTCTCTGACAGGCACCAGCTACTTGTTAGAGTTCGAAGATGGAGTTCAACTGTGATACCTTCCTTTGCTTTAGGACTACAGCTAAATCCTCTGTTTCTGTATCTACAAAAAGAAGCTGTCTTTACAGTTCTTACAACCACTTTTATGAGCACAATGAGAAGGTGAAAAGTGAACTTGCACTTCAGATGAGAAAGTGCTGGTCTTACTATTAGTATGCATTTGTCTGGGGTTCTCCTGTAATATAATAGAAGTTTTTGTCCAAAGTTTAAGCACCTGGATATCTCTACTGAGCTTTTATGTGCAAGTCTTTCATCTAAATTTAACCTGCTAATGATGGTTCTTCTTCAGTAAGGAGAGGGCATTTCAAGTGTGCTGGACAACATAATTACTCATTGAGCTATGTATGTTCACACAAAGAACTGTCTTGATTAAGCTAAAAATGCTACATTTCAGAGTGATTCTTAACATCACGAGATTGGAATAGTACACACACACGCACACACACATACACACGTCCTATTTACATATTACATGGAGAATTTTACATCGTGAACTCAGGTCAGATGAGTAAAAAACCCTAAAGCAGGGCAATTTAATCAACTAAAAAGAAATACTTTTCATTTACTCCAGAACAATGGAAGCTAGAATCTGGTATAGGCTGTCTGAACGCCATTGTTTTTGAAATGCAGGTTTCTTAGGAGATGAAAAGTTTTCAGTGTTTTAAAAAAGAGTGCAGTGCTGTTTTTTAAAAACCAGTTATTGCACAGTCTGATAGATCCAATTGCTAAGGGGCAGAGGATGTATCTCAGAGAATGCAATGAACAGTAGACTAATTCAGTCACGGCAATGCCATTACTCCGCGGATAGGCCCCCTCACACTAGAAGCACCATTTCCAAAATCAAATACGTATTGACCCTCACTTCAGAAATGTCAAGCGTGCTGTAAACAAGTTCTCAGTACATCAGAGGCTTTAGAAACTGCATGAGAAAGACTGGAAAGCAAGCCACCCTTTGAGGACAGCCCACTTTAAGACAGCTTATTTTTAAGTGTAAGCTAGAGATCACAGCCAACACGGATAGGGATGTGGCCATCAAAAGCAGCAATATCGTTTTAGCTTCCCCATGATTGACACAAACAGACTGACACTTCCTGTTGGGTTGAAAAGCAACAATGTGCTGGCACTTTCTAAACCTCCACCTGTAAAATGTGTGCAGTATACGCACTTTAAATGCAACTTTGTGCATTACAAAGCACCTGTGTATCAGAATGCTTTGAATTGACAACAATACCCTACCTGGAGTCCTGTGTACAGTTCTGGAGCCCCCAGCACAGGAAGGACATGGAAGTGTTAGAGAGGGTCCAGAGGAGGCCACAAAGATGATCAGAGGGCTGGAGCAGCTCTGCTATGAGGACAGGCTACCAGAGTTGGGGCTCTGCAGCCTGGAGAAGAGAAGGCTTCCAGGAGACCTCATAGCAGCCTTCCAGTATCTGAAGTGGCCCTACAGGAAGGCTGGGGAGGGACTATTGACAAGGTCTTGTAATGACAGGACAAAGGGCAATGGGTTTGAACTGGCAGAGGGGAGATTTAGACTGGATGTCAGGAGGAAGCTCTGACAGTGAGGGTGGTGAGACACTGGCACAGGTTGCCCAGGGAGGTTGTGGCTGCTCCCTCCCTGGAGGTGTTCAAGGCCAGGTTGGAGGAGGCCTTGAGTGAGCTGTGCTAGTGGGAGGTGTCCCTGCCTATGGCAGGGGGTTGGAACTGGATGATCCTTGAGGTCCCTTCCAACCTTACCATTCTATGATTCTATGAATATTCACTGAATAAGCACACAGTATCTTCAAGAAGGAATCACCTAATTAAAAAAACTGATACAGTGTGAATCTGATCAGGTGAAAAAAATGCCACTTTTTGCCTTGGTGTTGGACTTTTTTTTTTTTTTTTTTTTTTTTTTGGCATTAAAATGTAATTTCCCATCTGTTTGCAAAGGCTTCTGAACTTAGAGCCAAACCTAATGATACCAGCTTCTATACCAAATGTGACTAATGTTCTATGTAATGGCAGATAGGAATATCACAATAGCTTTTAGACAGTCAGGTCCTGGCAGTACCTATTTAGAGGCTCTATAAACCACAAATTTATAGAACTCTTAATTCATGGAGACAATTCGGAAAAAATTCTCCTCTCTCAAGCAACTACTGCACAAATGTTTTACACCATGGAGAAAAGCACTAGTTTTACCTGGAATCTGAGGAATATAGTTTGTGGATTAGTGGTTCTATTCAGATGGCTGTCATGGAATTCTGATTCTTTCATGGGGAAAATAGCATTTTGACAACAGATTTATCCAGAATTAAGTAACAACTATTTAAACCATCAATTGTGAGTATTCCTGAATAAACACAAATGTCTAGCTAAACCGAAAATGCTCAGCACTTCTTAACACCAGATCCACTATCATACTGTTGTGAGCAGAAGCCTGGGGAGCTCAGGTGAAAGTGGTTATCTTGTTTTGGTGTAGGACCAGAAGCAAAGCATTTGCTTTCTGCACTGAAGATCCGCAGTACCAGGAAGGAGTACAACATGTGATCCAGTCTGATTTCATGTAAACAGTCTGTCCTACGCTTGTCACAACTGTTAAATGTTATACAAAAATGACATAACATATGCTTCCCACTTACAATTCATCTTCCAGAGGTCCTTCTTTTCAAGGAAACAACAAAGGGGAGACACTCATTCTATCATGCTTCCAGTCCTTATAAACATGGGAGTAATAATGCACAGTGCAGAAGTAGCCTCGCAATTGTTAGGTGCTAGCCATTCCCTTCTGTTCCCAATCCACAGATTTGGTAATGTGACATTTCTCAGCGGGGGAGTACAAACCCTCAGCTCAAGCTGTTGAGACACTTCCTTACAGTACCTTGTAGTTGTACTGAGACAGTGTATTTCAGAGGAGCCTCAAACCCTCAGATCTTGCTTCTGTAGTTTAGAAGACTGAAATCCTCTGGGCCAAAGTTTTTTAAACCAGCCTCCTGGCACCCAAATCACAGGCACAGATCCATCCCAAAGCTCCATTTGAAAGGCATGGAGTCCATTTTCAGATGATGCAGGTTGGCCCTGCTGCACTAAAGTCAGAGAAGCCAGGAGCAATTCACATCAGCTAAAGCAGTGGCCTGAAATCATGGTAACAGTCACCAGAAACTGCTTTAAGAATGTTATTCTCCATGGCGATGGTAAGTATAAAGCAGGCAAAGTGCTGAAAGTTTTTACATTTAGAATTTCTTTGACGAGGTATTTTTCTGAGGACTAAGATGAATTGCTATTCCAGAAATGAGCATTAAACCACACTGTGCAATTCTGCAGCTGCCAGTTTAACATCTGTAAAGAGAGAAACCATACTGCAGCTCAAGCAATACTTTAGAAAGCACACCATAGTTGGTGAAAGGCCCCACAGATTATACACAGAGAAGAATGTGCTTTCCTAATGTATGATGAGACTGAAAGAGTTAATCTCAACACAGACAAGCAAAATGGAGTGGATGATAAAAACAGAAAGTATTTGATTAAGCAGCTTATTGAGTTTTCTCCAATGAGGTACAGAAAAAAAAAAAAAAGGTACCTTTGTGGTACAGAAGGAAATGTGTTTAAAATGGTTTGAGGAAGGGAATGCTATCTCAAACAAAGAAGAACATTTTAAACTCTAATTAATCTGCTACTGAAGTGACTTTTGAGTTTGGTCTGGTTTTCCTAAGATTGTATTATCATGGACTAAAGCATGACTTGGATTATCCACCTGTGCAAATGAGGAAGAAGGATGAAAAACAACCAAATAAAATATTTCCTTGAAAATCTGTATTGGTCGTCAGGAGATTTGGTTTGGGCACACAGGCCCAGGAAAATGCTCATGCTTACTGGGTTTAAAGAGCTAGTGGAGAAGGAACAAACACACCTTTAGCTTTAATGTATCTGCCTTCTGGGATTCCCCCCAGTCTATATGTGGTCCAGAGAGGCTCAGACACAGAAAGGTAAGAAAGAAAGATAAATTATTTGCTCCAGAAATTGGGAGGAAGCAGTGGAAGAATTTTGACTGTGAGGGGAGCTTTTGCATCACATCTGCCAGGGTTGGGTCCGGTTGAACAGGTTCACATTAAAATCACTTTTCTTAGGATTGTATCCCAGGGCTGTGGCAAGCACTGTCCCAAGAGTAAGACTGATCCAGCTAATTCAGTTCATTAAAGTTTCAGGGTTAAGGGGTCCTTTTAGACACTTGAATTTCTGAGTCTTCCCTTTCCTGGCCCACTGTCTTTCATGAGTGTTGTGCTTAGTTATTGCCTCTCTTTCCTGCCCACCTCTCCCATTTATTTTCCAAATCTTCCTTAGCCACAGAGTTGTGTTCACTGTCAATCAATTTATTTTAATTTACTGAACATATCAAACAAGCTCCAGTTTCACTTAGTATTTCATGTTCCTTCAGAGACCTATACCTCCAATCTCTGCTAGATTACTAAGGCAAACAATGAATACAATTAAGAAAATTATAGTAAATGATGCTGATCCTGACAATATCACCATTTGCTACTTCTCAGAGGTTGTACTGTTTCACTCAGTGACCTCTTGTTCCATGTACTTGAAAAAAAGAACCATTCCACTTCTCATGATCACTTCCAATCATCAATTCATTAACTACCTTCTGGGTTTTCTTTCTAAAAACACATGAAATTTTGTACTTACAGATGAATCACAGTATGGTAAGGTTGGAAGGGACCTCAAGGATCATCCAGTTCCAAGTCCCTGCCATAGGTAGGGACACCTCCCACAAGTACAGCTCACTCAAGGCCTCCTCCAACCTGGCCTTGAACAGCTCCAGGGAGGGAGCAGCCACAACCTCTCTGGGCAACCTGTGCCAGTGTCTCACCAGCCTCACTGGACAGAACTTCCTCCTGACATCCAGTCTAAATCTTCCCTCTGCCAGTTCAAACCCATTGCCCCTTGTCCTGTCATTACAAGACCTTGTCAATAGTCCCTCCCCAGCCTTCCTGTAGGCCCCCTTCAGATCCTAGAAGGCTACTCTAAGGTCTCCTGGAAGCCTTGTCTTCTGCAGGCTGCAGAGCCCCAACTCTCTCAGCCTGTCCTCACAGCAGAGCTGCTCCAGTCCTCTGAGTATCTTCGTGGCCCTTTGCAGAAGTTGAAAAACAAATTCAGGAAATCTGTTCTGGTTCCCCCAGATATACAAAGGAATACACAGAGATGAGCCAGCCACAACCAGTGCCATCCTTTTTCTAGTTAGTCCATTTAATTCAATCCGATATATTCCTGTGAAGCAAAACCACCATTATGGTGAATAATTTCCTGATAGTGCAGGGATATTTAGATGGGTTCATCTTTCCTAAATGGAGACTTTGCCATCTGTTCTGCCCTTTTATCACAAATAGAGAGGGAACCTGACCCAGCGCATCAGCGTGTAAAGCCTAGCATCAGAATGAGTGAGATGTACATGTGTGTGTTTCATGCACCCGGTATGTTTCCTCAGACACCAAACACAAATCAGTAGGAAACCCTGTCTCTTGTAACCTAATAAACCCTCTGGTCTAGTGCCCTTATTCCTTTCTCATGGCAGCAGAAACTGATGGCCAGTAGTTTGCATTTTATTAGGACAATTATGACCCTGTTGCTGTCCTGTAGGATTTCTGTCTTTATTGGGCTGATATTTTGTGATACCATTTACCTCTCTGCAGAAAAAGAGCCTGGATTCCTATTTTTCCTCTCTTGCTGGGCCTACATATGCTTCATCACGCACAGAAATCTTGCAGGAGATGCGATGAGGATGTGTCAGACTGCTGAAAAGCTCTGTCTTTCCTCAAAGGATGCCATACAATCTCTCCTAAGACCATTTAGAGAAGGAACATATTCTCCTCAGAGGAGCTCAGGACCAGAAAGTCCAAAATGCATCACACTGAATCATTTTTACTGCTTTAAATGACAAATTTTACAGTAGGTAGTGAGTGGGATACACAAGTTACTACACTTCATACTCCTTACCAGGAGACTGACTACATGCTCAATGCAAACATTAATTCAAAGTAACCCCTCAGGGCCTACCTGTGTTGTAGCCCCTCCCAAGTGCTGGCCAGGGACGATGATTCTTCCAAAGATTGCCCAAGTACCAATCACTCTGGTTCTCCACCAAGCCAAGAACCTGCTGCCCTGGAAATCAGCAAATTGCAAAAAGATCATGAAACAAAAGACAGCAAATCAATGGCAAACGAACGTGAACTCTGAAGATGGACAGCCAGGGGGAAGAGAGGACAGAAATTCAGGTGCTGCATCCCTTTCATGCATTTGGAAGACGCCTGCTTGTGTAATAGACAGCAAGCCTGGCACAGCAAACTCAGCACGGCTCATTTCATTCCTTCTCCCCTGGCTAGTCTGAGTAATTAAACACTGTGGGAACCTTTGTCATGCTGACAAAAATATATCACCCAGACAGATCTGAATGCTGCTTGAGTTTGGAATACAATGATGGAGAATCCTCCCAGTGAGAAGTAATGTTGGTAAAATGATCATCTAATATGAAGATCTGTTCATAGTCTGATGGAGATAACATAATTGAAGAACAAGGCTCTGTATGACAAATTATTCTATGCCCATGGACTTCTCCACCTCCCTCCACCTCCCCTCCCCCCAATTGTTTCAGAGATATTTCTCTTAGTCATAAAGGAAACCCCTTTTGCTCAGGAAAATACTGGATTCTAAGAGTTTACCTACACAAGAAAGTTGCACTGTTTTAATTTAAGCCAGCAATTTAAAAGTCATTTAGGTAAGCCTGTGTGGAATGCTGCACAGAAATGATGATTTCAGTTTTAGATGGGTTTATTTTGGTTTAGCTTACACTGATTAGCAGCTGGCTTCAGCTAGAGTAAAACGTGGTTTACATCAAATGTTTCTAGGAGGCTCGCACTGCTTAAAAAATCAACTGAAAAGTGAATGTTTGTATAGGTAAGGACTTAATTATCTGACCAGAAATGTGCTGTATAAAATGTAAATAAGAGAAGTGATCGAAATGATGTTCTGGTAACAGAGAATGGAAGGAAGAGGAAAGCTGCATTTGGACCTAGCCAAAGGAAGGAAAGAGGATGGTGTTTTGACAGAGGGAGCCACTCAGTGAGGGCACTGTGACTGTGATTGGAAATTATTTTGCAGCCTTTTGAGAAAGCAATTAAACATCATGCTCTGAAGACACATTTTCATATCCCAGCTACGCTCGTAAAACTGGGTACATGGTCACAGCAAGGCACTGAAAGCATTAAGAGATCATTATATGTTGCTTATGTAGAACCACAGCTGTACGACTGAAATCTCGCATGGCCCAAGACAGTTTTGGGCTAAGATGCAAGACACAAATCCAGAAGCGATTCACTCAATTTTCTAATTGACTAGGGAGACATTTGGATAGGTCAGGTGAATGTGATACTCTCCTGCTGTATCAGTGGAATGTCAGTAACCCTCACATGTGTCTTGTATGCTGATTCAAAGAGTGTGAGCAGCAGCGAGTGACCAATGCACAGAGCAAATAAATCAGCACATTATGAAACCATTCAAGGAGTGAACAGAAATCAATCTCAAAATAGTCTTGAGAGATTACCAAGCCCACTCCACACTACTGTTCAGGATCATCCTACTCCATCCTAATCACAGCATACCAGTCCTCACCAGACCTCATTTTCTAATGATGTCTTTCCTTTTCCATTTTTATATATTTAATTTGTTACATTATAATCCATAACTCATTTTTAAGAAAGTGGAAAGAGAGAGCAGAACGGATCATATAAAAACCACAACACATTTCTCACCCCACTGGTGCTGCTGAAAACTGCACAATGCACAAGGGAATGAAGGAAATGACATATTATAGAGGCAGATGCATCCGAAGGAACTGATTTGCTCATACAAATAAACTGTAGCTAATATCTGAGCCTGTGAGACACAAGACACTGGGCAACAAATGGGCAAACCAAGATATATATTGTAAGGAAATATAGAATCATAGAATCATAGACTGGTAAGGTTGGAAGGGACCTCAAGGATCATCTAGTTCCAACCCCAACTCTCTCAGCCTATCCTCAGAGCAGAGCTGCTGCAGCTCTCTGAGCATCTTCATGGCCTCCTCTGGACCCGCTCCAACACTTCCATGTCCTCCCTGTGCTGGGGCTTCCAGAACTGCACACAGGACTGCAGGTACTGTGTGCAATATGAAAGGGATCTCAACTGGCTGAAACAAGTCTTAGCCAAAAAAACCCAAAACCAAACCAGCTGAAGGATACAATTTAAACCAACAGGCACGATTTAAACCAACACTGTTGAAAGACTCTGCACTCTTTATAACCACACCTTTAAGTTAAGGCAAATGAAATCAAAATAAGAAACTACCATGGCTAGTAAAGGATGAGGGAAAAAACAAAACAAAACAACAACAGAAAAAAACCCCACCAAACCCAAAACAATAAAAAAATGCATGTTTGGCTGGGCAGGAATGAATTGGTACAGCTGGTAGGAGGAGTGTGACCCTGCCCATACTCTAACAGCACATTTCACAACTCAGTCCATTGACCCTTCTCAGGATAGTACTGCTGACACCAAAAGAAATGTCAGAATTCCATTTGCAAGAAGCAGGTACTGAACATCCTTACCATGGAGCATCAATCTGCTTTTCTTATTTTAGACCTATGCATTTCCTAACAAGTCACAGAGTTCAGCCCTCAGATGGATGAATAATACAAAATGACCAAATCTTGCAGCTTGTTAATGGTTTTCTTTTCCCACTTACAAGTCCAAAGTCTCAGTTCTGACAATGTAAGCCCTGAAATACTTCCTTCTCAGTTATTACTTCTCAGGAAATTATGTTCACACACTTTTATTGTAGCTGCATCACTTCCTTCCCCTTTTCTGCTTTATTTCTGAAGACATGAGAACAAATCCTGCTGTCATCAGCATTCCTTCAAGTTTGATACACAACATGGATAAAGGTAGAAACTCAGATCATCTAAGCTCTAGGCCTTATATATGTTGATCAGATAATGTGACTTACTGTGCCAACTGAGGAGCTGGAATAACTGCCTGTAGGTGTTGGTTTAGCTTGCCACAAAGTAAAATGTGTCAGCTAACACATTATGGTTTGCTTTTGAACTGGGCTGGGAATGAACGTATTTTCGTGTATTGTCCTAGGGTAGAGCACTTATGCAACTTGTCAGGCAGCTGTAACTATTGCTGGTTTCCAAAAACCTGCTAGGCAGATGTGAGGGTTCATCTCCCAAGCCACCTTACAGAAAGTTATGGAGATATGTTTTGTATCATCTGTGTTTCTGTTTTCTCCAGGCTGGAATAGCGTTTCTGTCTCTGCCAAACAAAAACTTATTTTTATTTCCATTTGCATTGTCTTAATGATCTTGACATAGGGCAGAAGTGATGAGGAAGCCAGAACTTCAGCTGCATAGCAAGTATTAATAGTTCCAAAAAAAGTTTTCATAGAATCATAGAACTGTAAGGTTGGAAGGGACCTCAAGGATCATCCAGTTCCAACCCCCTGCCATAGGCAGGGACACCTCCCACTAGTACAGCTCACTCAAGGCCTCCTCCAACCTGGCCTTGAACACCTCCAGGGAGGGAGCAACCACAACCTCCCTGGGCAACCTGTGCCAGTGTCTCACCACCCTCACTGCAAACAACTTCCTCCTGACATCCAGTCTAAATCTCCCCTCTGCCAGTTCAAACCCATTGCCCCTTGTCCTGTCATTGCAAGACCTTGTCAATAGTCCCTCCCCAGCCTTCCTGTAGGCCCCCTTCAGACACTGGGAGGCTACTCTAAGGTCTCCTGGAAGCCTTAGGCAAGTTACTCTTCCAGCAGATGAGAACACAGTGGCTATCATAATGCATTTGAATCATTAAGAATTTTTCCTTCTTCATAAGCATTGCCTGTTTCTTCTTCATAAGAATTACTATGACAAATTACCATCACTAACAGCAAAAGCTCTGTGGCTGTGTTCTGCTCCAACCCTGTAGTTATGATTGAGTAGTTATGAGTGCTCCTCTCACCGTGTTACTCCACACACAAGTTAGCCTATGAAAATGAAGCTGTCTTTTTTACTTATTCATACATCACCACCAACAGGCAGACAACAGAAAACAAGGCAATAATTCCAGCATGACCACAGTGAAAAATTACCCAGCAGGCAGAATCACAGTTGCATTGCTGGGAACAGGACTGTATATTGCCTGGCTGTTGGGTGAGACCCTTCCAGAAGGCAGTTGCACAGCTACAGCATTTTGCACAGTACAGCTCCCTGACAGCTTTTGCATGCTGAGAAGAGCCTTTCCTTGCAAAGGTTTAGCTATCACTGGAAGAGGTTTCCATGAAAAAACAGATACTTCTGAACCTGACAACTCAATGCCTTCCATTCTATTTTCACTTCATAGTGGGTAAAACTTGCTCTTCTAATTTAGGCACTGAAGAGGACTCTAGATCTTACCTCAGCTCCTAGGCCTGATACTGATTTCTAGGGTGACACTGGACGAGTCGCCTAACAGCTACTTGCTTGTAGAAATAAGAGTAACTTTTCACCCCTCTCTCACATGCAAGAGACAGGAAACATTTATTACCTCTGAGCTAATAATTGTGTGCTAGTTTCTACTGAAAGCCTAACAGTAGCTGCATGTGGCCAGGCTGGAGCTGCATGCAGCACAGCCTTGTGTCTCCAGCAGCAGAACGCAGCAGCTGTGCCATACGGAGCACGACAGTGCAGCTGTATGGTGGCACTTCTTAATTGTGGTCCTCCAGCTTCCAGTGACTTGTGGTACATGAAACATTTAAGAAGAAACAGTTTTTATTTATGTTTAATCTGCTATCTCAGTTTAATTTGGTGCTCAGTACAGTTTTAGTGCCTGTGAACAGTATTTTCCTATTCTGCCTTGACTTTTTTCCTAGTTTTAAAGAATTACTGAAGCTCAGCTCTTGCCTTGAGATATTTTACTATTACAAACAATAATAGTATGAAATTATAGTTATTTCATCCATTTTCAACATCTCCTTTACTGGATGCCTTTTTTTTTTCTTCCCCCCCTCTTTTTCTTTCTGTTTTAGAGGCTCCAGTGGCTTTCATTTGATCTCACTACAACAACAGTAAGGGTAACAGGTCCACAGTAAATACTTCATGTGAGTTGCACTTTCTGTGGTACTCAGGACGTCAGGGTGTTTCTGGGTAAGGAAAATGAAAGGGCATGATAGAGGGGTGGGAGTGGTGGGTTGACACCTTTTGATTGTCCATGGCCAAAGGGTGAGCTGGCATCACAGGAGGCATATATTTCAGCACACCTCTCCTGCTTGTTACACTGGTAAGCTTTAGTTTCACCTCAAAAGTGAAAAAACAAATGGAAAATATTCTTTTAAAATGTAAAAAAGGAAGCAATTTCTACAGTATGGAGGTTATTAAAGAACAGAACAAAACTTTGTCTTACTAGTTCTAATTACTTTAGCAGCTGTGGTTTACATCATTAGTTCAAAGAGTTCCAAAGAGTGGTCATCAATGGTGCCAGGTCCAGCTGAAGACCTGTAACTAGTGGACTCCCCCAGGGATCAGTCTGGTGCTGTTCAACATCTTAATCAATGACACTGATGTGAGGACAGAGCGTCTGCTCAGCAAGTTTGCTGATGACACCAAACTGGGAAGCTTGGCTGGTACAGCTGAAGGCTGTGTGGTTATTCAGTGGGACAGACTGGAGAGCTGGGCACAGAGGAACCAAATGAGGTTCAACAAGGACAAGTGCAGAGTCCTGCACCTGGGGAGGAATAACAAACTGCACCAGTACAGGTTTGGGAGGTGATCTGCTGGAGAGCAGCTGGAAGTCCTGGTGAGTAACACCCATGGGACATGCAATGTGCCCTGTTGGCCGTGAAGGACAATGGGATCCTGGAGTGCATTAAGAGTGTGTCCAGCAGATCAAGGGAGGTTCTCCTCCCCCTCTACTCTGCTTTGGTGAGACCTCATCTTGAATACTGTCTTCAGTTTTGGGCTCCCCAGTTTAAGAGGGACAGGAATCTGCTGGAGAGGATCCAGCAAAGGGCTACAAGGATGTTTAGGGGACTGGAGCACTGCCTGGTGAGGAGAGGCTGAGGGACCTGGGGCTTTTTAGTCTGGAGAAGACTGAGAGGGGATTTAATAAATGTTTATAAACATTTGAGGGCTGGGGGTCAGGAGGGAGGGGACAGGCTCTGCTCACTTGCTCCCTGGGATAGGACAAGCAGCAATGGATGGAAGTTGCAGCACAGGAGGTTCCACCTCAATACAAGGGGGAACTTTGTTACTGTAAGGGTCACAGAGCACTGGAACAGGCTACCCAGGGAGGCTGTGGAGTCTCATTCTCTGGAGACTTTCAAGGCCTGTCTGGATGCATTCCTCTGTTATCTGAGCTAGATTATATGGTCCTGCTCTGGCAGGGGGGTTGGACTCAATCTCTTTGGGACTCTTCAACCCCTGACATCCTGTGATCCTGTGATTAGGAATTTAACAAAGAGCTGAATGTTGGAGCCACAGCCAAATATGGCCTGAGCAATGCTCATCTCCAGTGTAAGTGAAAAGAACAGGAGAAGGACTCAACAAGAATTTCAGATTCAACCTTGGTAAAATGGGACATAGGGAAGAGAGGCAAAGGCATTCTGAATGCTGGAACATTTCTAAATTGTCCAGTATCAAGTCTGATGAATACAGTCAGGACTACTGGGTTATTTTCTGCAAGACTCAGAGTAAAAATCTTTCACTTATGTTCTTTCTCCCCTCTCTCCTTCTCCTGATTTCTTTTCCTTTATCTTTTAAAACCCTGCATAAGACACAGTTCCTTTCTGAAAAGTGTGAGGCCACATTCTTAGTTGTTGTATATCTTCATGATTTCAATGAAATCAGTATGCTTTGTGCTGACTGATTGCAGCTGAAAGTGTTGCACTTTGTGTTAAGGTTTGCCCGTGTGACTGACCCTTTATCTATAGCCTTCCTGTCCCTGATTTTGCACTGGTTCATACAAAGTATGTGGCTTCTAAAATCTTTTATTTCTCCTGCCACATCTCTCATCCACTTCTTCAGATCACTGTCATGTTCAAGTTTTTCAACTTCACTGTTGATGCCCTGTGCAACTCTTGCACTGTCTAGATCAATTCATGCTTTCTGTTGCCCCCAAGCTCACTCTTCTACTGCCACTTCCTCTCATCCCTAAAAAAGACTCTTTCTTTGCATGCAACAGGTGGCCCAAGTCACCTCTCAGAATTTATTTTGAACACAAAAGGCTCTCAGCACTTTCCTCCATTAAAGTTTTCAGAAATGTTACCATGAATCCTGTGTAAAATAATGCACACAACCTTCTGGGCAGCCTGTTCCAGTGGTCTGTCACCCTTACAGTAAAGAAGTGTTTCCTTATGTTTACACAGAACTTCCTATGCTCCAGCTGGCACCCACTGACCCTTGTCCTGTCACTGGATGTTATTGAGAGGATCCTGGATGTGTCCTCTTGACACGTGCCCTTTACATATTTAAAAACACTAATAAGGTCACCCCCTCAGTCTCCTCCAAGCTGAAGAGCCCCAGGTCCCTCAGCCTTTCCTCCTAAGGGAGATGTTCTGCTCCCTTAATCACCTTTGTGTCTCTGCACTAGACTCTTTCAAGCAGTTCCCTGTCTTGTATGTACACATGCATGTTTGCATACATATATGGAGGTGACTTCACCATCTCCCCAGGCATTGGAATGGGTTGCCTAGGGAGGTGTTGGAGCCATCATGCCTGGAGGTATTTAAAAAGACATGTGGATGTGGTGCTTAGGGATATGGTTTAGTGGTAGTAACTGAGCAGTAGTGGTGGCATCAAGAGCTCTAGACAAGTGGTAGGACTTGATGATCCCAAAGGTTTTTTCCAACCTCAATTGTTCTATGATTAGGAGCATGTTAGAAAAATTAAAAGGAAGTGAAGAATCCAGCAAACTACGGCAAAGCTAGGAAGTCTATCATTAATGGCTGCAGAATTGCAGGGACATGGATTCTTAGCAGCTAAGCACAAGAGAGCACATGTAGAAAAAACTTTCACTTTGGAACAAAAGTTTTTGAGGTGACAACAGCAAGGCTTTCTATGCCAGTGAGAACAGGGTTCTTGCCTTGCCAGCAACTTACTTTAGAAAATTTTGAAGATGTTATGATTTGGACACAGACAAGTTTTTGTTTGTTTTCTACCTGGCAGGAAAGGATATGCCCAACATGTTGCCAAGAAAAGTGCTCTAGTGTGGAGAGTGGGCAATAAAAAGCCTGACTAGCAAAATGGTGGTAAAATTGCAAGTTGGACCAGAAGAGATGCCCATACCAGCTTAACACACTGCTGAGCCTCCATTTTTATATTACTATTTACAGCAGAAAACTGCATGATGTTAAGGAAGGGAAGGCGCAAGGCCCTGCACTCAGGCTGCACCCAGGCCTCAACCACCTCCCTGGGCAACCCACTCCAGGCTCTCAGCACTCTCATGCTGAAGAACTTCCTCCTCACGGCCAGGCTGAATCTCCCCACCTCCAGCTTTGCTCCATTCCCCCTAGTCCTGTCACTCCCTAGTAGCCGAAAACATCCCTCCCCAGTTTTCTTGTAACCCACTTCGAATACTGGAAGGCCACAAGAAGGTCACCTGGGAGCCTCCTCTTCTCCATACTGAACAGCCTCAACTCTTTCAGTCTGTCCTCATAGCAGAGCAGCTCCAGCCCTCTGAGCATCCTCGTGGCCCTTCTCTGGACACACTCCAGCAACTCCACATCCCTCTTGTAAGAAGTATTCTTTCCTAACCAGGCTGCAGGAGGTCAGTGAGATGTACTCATGGCTCTGACTACACACTGCACTTCTTTATTCATACCAATGTCAGCTTAAAGACTGTGTTCTCCTATACTGCTTTTTACTCATCACGCTCTTCTTTTTAATTTTTAATTTCTTCAATATAAACTCCCACGCTTACAAAATCAGCAGCAAAATGTCCTTGTGAACAAAGTAAACTCAAATCCACTACTTCTAATACTCAGGCAATGGTTGGAGAGAAATATATTTAAAGGACTGTGCCCAGAGTTTCAGGCACACACAAGCTATTAAAACCATGCCTTGAATTTGTGCTATGCAGGAATATAGAATCATAGAATAGTAAGGTTGGAAGGGACCCCAAGGATCATCCAGTTCCAACCCCCTGCCATAGGCAGGGACACCTCCCACCAGTACAGGAATGTGCAACTCATGCCACAACAAGTTCCAGATCATTCCAGGATAAGCCTGCACAGGTTGGTGACTTAGAACCACAGAGAGGTGGTTTGCTTGAGAAAGACTCCCAAGATCTTGGAGTCCCAACCATCAACAGCTGTGTGCAGTTCTGGAGCCCCCAGCACAGGAAGGACATGGAAGTGTTGGAGCCAGTCCAGAGGAGGCCACCAAGATGCTCAGAGGGCTGCAGAAGCTCTGCTATGAGGACAGACTGAGAGAGTTGGGGTTGTGCAGCCTGGAGAAGAGAAAGTTTCCAGGAGACCAAACAGGGCTGTATTTAGTAGAAAAGCTATAGTCACCTACTTAATGTGAAAAAGGTTGCCAAGCTTTTGTATGAGGTGTTGAAAATCCAACTACGCCAACACTATTTCCCCGCTTTGTTGGATTGGGTTCTGTTAAAAAGTGAAGCAGCTCTGCACTTGCCTTTGGCTGTGTGGGTTGACCAAAACTTTGCAAAGTTTTCAGGATGAAAATTTAGGAGTCATCTCCTCAGCAGACACAGACTGCAGTAAGGTGCTGCTACCATCTTAACGCCTCTCGCAAATGCTATTAATGGCACTTACTATGCTAACAATTAGTTCGTGTAAACGACTCACTTTATGCTTTTAATCATGGGCCTCAGGACAGGTTAGAGCTCACAAACACTACAGCTAAAACCCACTTATGCCTCAGGAGTATCAGGTGGAAAGGATGGCACAGCAAAAATCTGTTTGCCTCTAATGACTAAGCACAACTAGTCCTGTAACTGGAAATATGATAGAGCTCTGATACCAAACAACGACCTGCTGTTTTGCATCTTGAGCCTACAGAATAAGAGATGCTTCTGCTTGGTACAACAAAACAGCAGCTGTACCAGAAGCCTCATGCTTTAGTGATGAGTTTAGAGAGTCCTGGGATCTGTTCCTCATTCTGATGTCGACTGGCTGTGCAACACAGATGGGTCACCTCTTTGCTGAGCTTCATCTTAAGCAAGGCATGGTTCTGCAGTCAGGCTAAACAGTGGATGTGCACGTAAGAAGAAAAGAACAATCTGGAGAACAGAATGGAAAATTTTATCCTGACAAAGCATTGCAAGTTACTTTGTCAGTAGGAGATGGAGCACTGCAAATACCTAATAAACATGCAGAGAATTGTTCTTACATTTTAACACAACCATTCTTCCTCTATGTTGCTTTCTGTCTTTTAGCCTGTACCCCAGGGACATCCTGATTTACAGAGCAAAGTAAATGAGATGTTCTCTTGCTGAAAATGCTTCTACCTGTAAACTCAACTTAAAATCATAGATAGCATCGAATTCAGTTTTGCCAACATGTAATAACCCTGTCTGATACTAGAGTCAAGACTGGCACAAAGATACAATTATCAGGCCACAACTCCCACAGTACCTTGAGCTTGAAGGTTGAATAGCATGGTATGTCTCATGGACTGCTAGTAAGAATTAGTTACTGTTTACTTTCTTAGTTTACAGCTGTTTACTACATGTATGACACACTTTACTATCATGGCAATGAGGTCATTGATACTGAAGAAGAATTCAGTCAGGCTTGGAAAAAGAAACTGAAGAAACCCTGTTCCTCATTCTTTTACAGATCAATCTTTGTGGATAGTCCCAGAGGTATTAGGATGTTTAAGTAAGTCCACCTCAACAGTCCCATTTCCCTTTCCCCCCCATTTACTGGTTTGATACTCAGTAATTCCTGTCATTCCCAAGAGCCTCAGAGGCAGCAAAGAGGAAGCAGGCTGTCTTAGCTGAGTAAAGGGATAAAAACAAGTGCCATGAAAATAAGCTTAAGCTTCCTTCGCCCTCTCTGTTGTTTAATTATTTAGTTAGTGAAGGACTGGCTTTAAATGAGAAAGAAAGATGAAAAATGTGAGCTCAGAATTTTATTACACAGCCCTGAGCGAGAGAAACTTTGAAGTGCTACAAAAGAGTTAAAGCCTAAAAGCAAAGAGGTGAAAGACTAGCAGAAGGTGCCAGTTTCATTAAGTAGATATGTTGATGATAACAGGAAGAAAGGGCAAGATTTGCTGTCCACTGAAACACAACAACTCCCATAATGTATTCTGCACATCATATTGTTCAAGCCTCTAATATTTCATTCATTGATTTTATTGTCAAATGAAAAGGCGCTTGTTCCAAGTGGCATTTAGTGAGACAGATGGGCAGAGACTCTGACTTCATTACTGGGAGTTTGCTCTCTGGATAACGTTGACATTAGATGGGTAAAAAGCAAAAAGACTGCAAAAGGATACCGTTTCTAATGCTTAGAAAAGTATCTTTGGTGCTCTCCCTGGAAGCTGAAGGGTTTTTCACCCAGTCAGTCTGCAGCTTGCATCTGCATCTGTGAAAAAGCATCGCTCAAACTCCTCACATTGGTACTTTGAGATAAGCTCTGTTAGCCTAGGATTCAATTTTTGTGTTGATTGCTGTTTTCTGCTACAGAGAGAGGATCAGAAGAGAAGCCTATGAACTATTAAACATCCAGTTTCAAGGAAATATTTGGCATTGTGCTTACGAAGCAGAGGGAACATACAGACATGAATCAGTCTGTTATTTTTAGCCTCGGTAGCGAACACCATCAGAGAAACCTTGGAAATTTGTTTACTGACTCTCAACAGTTACAAGTGGTTGTGTCAACTGAGAGGCAAAGAAGAGCTCAGAGTTCCTTTCAGCCACAGAAATAAATGTATCGAGAAGCCAACTACCAGAAAGAAGGAAACACACATCTATATGGAAGTTCAAAAAGCACTCTAATATAGTCTGCCTGTTACCAAATCTGCCCGATGGGGTCTAAGTGAATACTGAAACAGCATTGGTGAGAAAAAAACTCTGCAAGCTTTGCTCTGTTTGGAAAGAATTAGAGGAGGAAAATGCAAAAAGCAAACACAATTTCTGGAAGAAAATGCAGAACTTTCCTTATTAGAGAAGCATCCTCTTTGGTCAGTTATGAATGGCATTCCTGTTTGTTTGTTCTCCCTCCCTTTATAACCTCATTGACTTCAGATTCCTGGTGCACAGTAGCATGGCCTCACCAGGAAGGTGGTGGCCTGCAGCCACATGTTACAGATATTTTCTTATGCAGTAGAAGAAGTTGGTCCAACCCTTACAGGCTAAGAAAGTCTGCAAGCAGGCTCTCCTTTTTTATGGCTGTGTGCTCCTTGCCCTACATTAGTATGCAAAAGGTAGCATTAGCACCCTATAAACCCTCCTTCTTGCTCTTCCCCTGTAATGAGGTCAGCTTACTTCGACCTTCTGAAAGGTTAGGTGCAGGAGAGTCAAGGTGCAAAATAGATTTAGGTTGAAAATAGCTGTCAGTTGTCTGACTGGACCAAAAAGACAGCATCTGTAGGCAAGCACAGCAGCAGAACTTAAAACACCTGAGCATTGTGGTTAAAAGCAAGGTGCCTATTAGCAGCTTGGAAAAGCTTTTGTTAGTTTCACCTATAAACTCCACTGAAATGTAGAATGAAACAAGAGTGCTCCTTTGCTAATCTGAACCTAATCAAACTGCCTTTGTTTTAGTGATTTTTAGAGCACAGTTTAGGGTGAAAGCTTCAATATTATAGAAGAATGATGCTCAAATACTGAGAATGTCTAGATAAGATAAACCATATATCCACAATCAAGTGAGAGAGAGGCACAAAATTATTAGGAATTCTGAGGACATCAAAAGGTAGTAAGACAGCTGTGCAACCCCTGCAGGAAGGGATGCAAAGGGCAGGAAGTTAGGGTATCAGCCAATCCCCTTAATCTCTGCTAAAGCATGAAGTGTAAGCAACATCTCTTCTGTGAAGCAGTAAAATGCTGTTATGCATTCTGAATCTATCTTGCATCTCAATGAATTCTGTAATCAAAGGCTACAAAAACAGAAAGCATATATGAGTGAATTTCCTTTTACTTATTTTTATCTTCACCTGTGTAAGGACAAAAAAGGAAAACATTATAAAAATTGAAAGTTGTAAAATAAACTTGGTTAACTCATTCTCTTGTCACGCTCCACCTCGGGTCCTGTGTACAGTTCTGGAGCTGCCAGCACAGGAAGGACATGGAACTGTTGGAGTGGGTCCAGAGAAGGCCATGAAGATGCTCAGAGGGCAGCAGCAGCTCTGCTGTGAGGACAGGCTGAGAGAGTTGGGGCTCTGCAGCCTGCAGAAGAGAAGGCTTCCAGGAGACCTGAGAGTAGCCTTCCAGTATCTGAAGGGGGCTACAGGAAGGTTGATGGAGGGCCTATTGACAAGGTCTTGCAGTGACAGGACAAGGGGCAATGGGTTTGAACTGGCAGAGGGGAGATTTAGACTGGATGTCAGGAGGAAGTTCTTTACAGTGAGGGTGGTGAGACACTGGCACAGGCTGCCCAGGGAGGTTGTGGCTGCTCCCTCCCTGGAGGTGTTCAAGGCCAGGTTGGAGGAGGCCTTGAGTGAGCTGTACTAGTGGGAGGTATCCCTGCCTATGGTAAGGGGTTTGGAACTGGATGATCCTTGAGGTCCCTTCCAACCTTACCATTCTACGACTCTATGATTCCCTCATAACCACAGCTATTAGATGAGATGCTGTACTTGCTCTTAAAAGGGGAACAAACATATGAGAAAAATAAAGAAGAAAATTATCCACAACCTATCTGTACAATAAGCTTCTGTAAGAAAGGGCTTCACTCTGTCTTCCTTGGGGATAAAGAAATTGAAAACCTCTCACCTATGAGACGATCACAAGACAGACCTTTTATTAGCTCCGTGTAGTGGAATCTGATGTCACCTTTTTGTTAGTCATGCTGCAGATCTATTAAGCACCCTAATAAATATAAATTACAATTGAAACATTTAATACTATAGCAAATTAAAAATAGATTGCCTTGCAAGTGCTGAAAAACAGCAACAAATTAATATACATTGCAGATCAGAAAGGCATTAAGTAAAAGAAAGAAAGGGTGATGCAGATGACAATTTCAGCTGTGTATCAGGAAGATCTTGGCTTCCACTGGATTTAACACTGTGAGAGTTAATTCATACCTCAGTCATACAAGTGCTGTAGAAGTGAGCACAATAATGTGGGAAATTATCACCCCAGAGCAGGAGTTACTACTGCCTGCCTAGTTCATCTCAGTGTACAGCCATCTGGATTAGCTGCAGCCCTTTTCATTGACCCTCTATAATGGCTGTATGGAGAGTGAGAGTGACAATGGCTCCCCATAAAATCTGTTAATGCAGCTCATGGCAAAGTAATGAAGAGATGATAGCAATAATTTCTTAAATCACTCCAAGCAAAGTAGTCAGGACATCAGTTTATCCCTCCAAAAGCATCCAGTAAATGGGACATTTACAGTTAATCTGTTCTAATCTCTAGAAAAGGTAAATCTTTTTTTAGCACTGAGAACAGATTCTGCAACCTGGTACATCTGTGCAAGTCTGTCTTTGGTATTTCAATTTAGCCTCCACCTTTTCAAATTAAAATTAAACTTTCTGCAGGATTCTTTCCTGCAAGGGACAAATACTGTAATCACTCATAAAATCTGTGTTGTCCCAAACAGACAGACCCACCTAAAATTTACTCTTGGTAAGTAAAAGATAAAGTAGGTGGTTCTGAGTAACTCTTGTGATATCTTCTGTGCAGTTGTTTCTTTTCAAATGCACCCTAATTAACTCTTAGATTAGTCTCCAGTTCCAGCCTCCTTCTACTATAGTGACTTAAGCATCCCCTGAGGCATTTCTTAACGTCCCACTTCATCAGTGCTACTTTTAGCTTGGACCTACACTTGTTCCCTCAGGGTTTTCAGAAATTAATTTCTTTTTCACAAGGCTATTTCTCATTTGCATGATTTTTCTCTATGTGAGCTGCAAAATGTGGATTGTCGGCAGCGCTTTGCAAACTGGCGTAAGAAACAGAAGGATCATTCTCCCTGGTACACAGATAAACTCAAAACAAACAAATGAACAGGAGTAAGCAACACAACACCTCCCTACAACATGTGAAATGCTCGTTTCTTTTCTTCTAGAATAAGATGTGACCTTCTGACTGAATATAAAGCTCTTGCTCTGTCGCTTAGGCTCGGCCCATTAGTTGCATAAGGAAGCAAACTCCAAGGCGTAGATCAAATTCTGGGACAGCCTTCCATTTGTTATCACTACATGAAGAGGAGCTCAGCTCCTGCCTTTCCATGAAAGGAAAATAAACAATTTCCCATTTAAGCTTTTAAGATCAATGTTGCAAGAAGAGAAATGTGTGAGTATGTATGCACTGAAGGAAAGGAAGATTTATCTAAGATGCAACTTAAGACACAAAGGCATTAAAAAGAGATCATTATCCCTCTTGAAGGTGGAGAAAAGATCTTCTATGTATCATTATCAGACTCTATAATCAGCTGTAGAAACTCAAAAGAACCAATGTTATTTCATTTCATGACAGATGGGAAGGTTCACCCCTCAGAAAGACTGAATGAGGGCTGACTCAACAGCAATCATAAATTATTAACTAATTTGAGGGAATTTTCCCTTCCTCTTTTTCTCCAAGTCCTCTAAGCTAATTTTGTAGCTCATGCAAGGACAGATCTGAGAGAGGAATTATCACACAGGTACGACAGGATTAAGTAAATGCTCTATGACAAGACAATGCTGGGTTTCTCTCACTGAACCACTACATAAATTATTTGTGGTCGGGATTAAAGTATTTAATTAAATCATCTTTGTGTAGATGAAACACGAAAAATATATTTTTTAAATTGCTTTAAGAGCAAAAAAAAATAAAATAATTGCTGCTTCTGCTTCTCACTCTATGGAGTCTGTAGTTCAAAACCCAAAATGATCAAAACAGCAGTGACTCACTGGCAAGAGCATTAGGATTAATCAACCTACCTTGAAAGTTATCTCCTTGCATACTCTTCTCCCCCAGCCAAAATCATTGTGGCGTTATGCAAATGCCCTGGAACAAGGACAGCTTCCAGACCAGAAAGGTAGTGGCCCTCCCTGCTCTAAGTGAGTTTACAGACAGGAGTTCTCCTTAATCTAAAGTGGTTAGTCACTTCATTGAGCTCTTACTAAGTATTAGCAGTCTGCTAGAGGATTCAGGGAGAAAAAGGATTGCCAGATTTGTTTGTATTTTACAGGAACAAGTGGGGAGTGAGGAAAGGTTGGTTATTTAAGATAAACAAAGGATTTTTTGACCCCAGAGAACAACAAAAGGGGAAAAAACCTAGTTGAAGACACCGTTCTCCCTTCTGAGAGGTTTTTTTCTACAGTATCAGAAGGATTGCTCGGCAGGTTCAAAAAATCCTCTGCCTTTCTCGTTGTGTGCATCAGCAGCTGTGCAACTCAGTTAGCTTAGGACAAGAGTACCAAAGAAGACATATCTAGAGTTTAATGCACTGTACTGGAGAACATCTGAAATTGTGCCTGAGCTGGGCCACAAAGAAGTCTCTTTGTTTTCATGACAGTATTTTTTAAAGTCACGTTCAGCAAACTGCTCTGAGAGCTGAATGCCTGAGCTTGGTTTGCCTCCATTTGGCTGCAGAACTGAATGAAATATTCTATTTGGTGGATAAAATGCAAGGATTTGGACTCAATTCTCTAGGCACTGTCAACTAGGATGGAAGGACTTCAAGCTCCTTCTTGGTATTTGGACTAGTATCCTGTCTGGAAGAAAAGCCAGTGGGAGATGAGTTGGTTATTAATGCAAATCCATAAGATCTCCCTTCAGAAGATAAAGGTGTTCCAAATTTTCATATTGGATGTCTACCTTTTATTGTGGAGAGCAAATCAATCCTTTTCATATTTTTCTTTTAATTTCAAGCTGCTGCAAAGTAGACAACAATAATAATTTGTACAAAATCATTACAGATGTATCAAATAACAAAGTACTGTGAATTGATCTTTAGATCTAAGAAACCATCTCGGAGTCTCTTTAGATGACAGCTAAGAAGGAAATTCTACCTCCAGTTAAGCTTCATTATTCCCTCTGCTGCATGGAATGCAAAATAATTAATTTTGTGAAGGGGGAAAGAAAGCTGGATAATTATTACAATTTATTGTTATTCTTCTTTCCAATTCTGCTGTTTGGGGAGCAGGATATGAATTTTTTTTTCTCAGGAATAGCAAAACCAAGTTACAAATGCTCCATACAAATAGTCATTAAATGGAATGTCTATGTGAATATATGTGCAATAAAACCCAGCACCCAACATGCAATAATTTCAGTGAGCTCTGGATCACAAAACTGTATGCATGCACAGGTGCATATGTAGCAGAAGCTACATGAACACTGCTGAACAATGTAACGAGGCAACTTCTTTTAATGCTGCCAATAATTTTTGCATATACTCTTACTGTGTACAAGAAGGAAACAATAAATATGCCTGCAACTGTATCCTGTAACCATGCAGGGGAAAAACCAAAGAGAAACAAGCATATGGAACTGCTACAGGGAATTCATTGAATTCTATATAAGGAGATGTGAAGTAAGCTCTAAGGTATATGACACTGCACATATGAAAACGTTTCCACAGTATAATCCAAAAGTGATTTAAACATCTGCAGCAGCTTTCATAAGAAGTCTGATGCATTTCTTCTGGACCACTTAACAATCATGAGCTGTTACCCAAGTTCCTTTCCCATCACTACTTACTGTCAATATATGTGTGTGTTAAATTTAATTTTTCTCTGTTATAATTAGCCTGGGTCTACCTGCCTGACATATTAACTAATTCCACAATCTCACATTTGTGACATCAAATGATTTCCATGGTGACAGATTGAGATGAGATGTATTCCTGAATGAGGCTGGTTAAGTGGGTCATAGTTCATTGGAGAGAAAACAAACCAAACCAAACTTCCTTTATATATACTTATTTTTGGTTAGGCTAATCAGTAATTAAGGAAAAAACAGTCTAAGCAGAAAGTCTCAAATGGTACAGGTCAAATTTGCTTGGGAACTCATAGTCACAGAGGCCTGTGAACAAGTTCTTAAGGTTATTGTTTGTAAAGGAGATTTTCAGAATCAGTCAATCACTTTTTTTTGAGTGAGGACTAATTTGATTGATAACTTCAGACTTAGCCCACTGCATAACTTAGTTCAACATTTCATTTTATTTTATCTGTAGGGAACTGTTCTGTAGAACAGTTTGCTTTACAGACATGCTGCAGCAGCTTTGATCATTAAGTTTGGTGTAGATCTGACACTACAAAGTCTCTGGGCCTTGTCCCTTTGCATAAGGAATTTGCTCTCTTTTCTGGTTTATTTCCATTTATCAACTTCACTTTGTACTGCAGACCACACTTGAACAATTAAACTGTACTGTGTGTGTCTGGGGGTGGATTAACATTTGATGTGTCCTGCTGCATTGCACCTGTGTCCTTGAATGCTGTCAAGGGTGCTCCAGCAAATACCAGCACCACCATGTCCTGGAACCTACAGCACTGCTGGCTTTCAAGGGTAGGTGAATGAAATAAACTCATCAGGGTGGGCTTAGACATCAGCAAGAGCAGCCGCTGTCATCCCTGACAAAATGGATTCAGTACCATGAGACTGTGCAACAGAGAACTTCGTTTACATCCATTGACTGGAATGAGTCTACACAGAGACAGCATAAGCAGATTTGACTCCTTTTATGTCAAGTGGAGCCATCTCAACACGTAGTAGGTCAGAATTTGGCTCACTACATTTATACTACAGAAAAATGAAGCAATTTTTGTGTATTTTCTCGTTAAAACACCGTCTGTTGGCTTTGCTGCTGATTAACAACCTCCCACTTTCCCATTCTGGGCAGGTTGGTGAGGAGAGCTGTCAGACCAACTACAGGATTGCTGGCAAGCTATCCTCTGGCCAAGGCATGCTCCAGAGAGCATGTGGTTGTGTAGGAGAGGATTTGCCATTTGGGAAAGTGGGCTTCACGAATTCTAATCCACAGCAGCCCAAGTTTAGTTCCCAAGAAGTGCAAGCTAAATTAAAAGTAACAACTTTCCCAAATGCAAAAAAGATTCAACCACTATTTTTGAAATGATACCAGGATAGCATAGCAGGATGTGCAAATTGATGCTTTATCACTGAGAGAGTACATCTAATTTGATCTTTTCATGTGAGGAAACTCTGCAAAAAGAAAGTACCAGAATCCTGTGTGACACTAAATGTTAAAATTCACAGAAGACAGTATTTGCCCTCTAAAGTGTCTGACAGGGTTCACTCAGGAGAACTCACAATGGCATCTGAGCAACCAGACAGGTACAACTTCACGTATTCACAGTAAATCTTGCTCAGTTATTCCACTGAGACTAAATGCAAGATAAATCAGAGGGAACTGTGACTTTCCAGTGTAAAAAAAAGGGCTCAGTATAGAAAACAATCATTTCTATGGACAATTCATGTGCACAGGGGTAGCTTATCCAGTGCTCTGCAGTGGGTAGGTGCTGTACAAATACACAATTTGAGAAAGAGAAATGAAACAACATTTTTTTGCCTACCACAAACAGGACCCAGAACTGCAGAGGCAGTAAGGTGTGCATAGATGACTGCAGCAGAGGTGGGAAGCAGAGCCCAGATCCCCATGTTCCACCCAGTGGAACTGCTCTTCTCATTCTCGACTCTGCTGTGGATTTTAGCAACTTCACAAGCAACAGAGTTTGCCAATACACTGACAACATTAACACATATAAATCACTAACCTTTTTTCTTCTTTTAACAGAAGGGTCTAAATGGTTATTAAAATTGCAAATTAGCTCAGTTTTGCTTAAAGGACTAATTTTTTAAAGATCTTTCACAAATCAGAGAGTTTGAAAGAAAAAAAAAATAGATGGATATGTAACATTTTCCCAGAGGGTCTGAAGTGACTCCCTCGACAATGCTGCTTTCAACACCAAGTTCTGCTAACCAAAAGGCAAAGGAAAAGCTTTCCACACCAACTTGTTATTGTCAGACACGACCTTGGGAAATGTTCTGTCACGTGTCAGACACAAAGAATATACAATGATGCAATTAGCAAGCATGCAGAAAGATTATATTCACGTTTTATACATATAGATGGATAGATAAATACCAGGAGGACAGCAACCAAGAGTACTGAAACCATAGCAGGCTGGGCAGTCAGTTTGATGAGAGTAGTTAAGAAGATTAATGTGTACTCTAAACTGAACTCCCCCAGTTGGCCAGCACTCAATAATTTAAAAGACAATGCCAGAGCCTTCATTTCAAGGTGACAGAAAATTCTGATGATGAAAGAGGTTGCTGAAAACTTACTTTTAATTAAAAGGCAAACAAGTGGAAGCTCCAATTGCCTAACAGGAAGTAATACTGTTTAGAAAACAGTGGGGAGGGATCATTATTCAGGTAGTTCATTTTATTAAATAAAAGAACTCAAGGAGAACTTGTCCACCTTAGTATACTTAATAATATGATTACTCATCGACTTGCTGAGAAAAAGTTTGAGGTTAAAGAGAAAGCGATTCAACCGACAGCTTTATTGCTACCAAGAACAGATACCCACAAAACAAAGAGCTAGGACACATTAAATCACCAGAATAATTCATGACCATTCCCAAGAAGGTGAGTAAAACTCACATCTTTTACACAATGCAACCAGGTAGACAAGTGACAAATTGGTAGGTGCTCATTCAGATGGACACCGAGGGGTTATCTTCCTAACACTAATTAAAAAAAAATGATCAAAGTTATATTAACAATTTAAAACATGTGGGAATGCAGAGCAAAAGAGGCCAGATGAAAACTCAGTTTCTACAGAAGCTGAAGGCCTCTAGTTAGCTCCACTTTCTTGTTACAAACACTTCTAACTTGCTAAAGTTTTGTTACAAAACTATTTTACTGCTAAGAATTTATGAGTTGTGGGCAACAATTTTTTTTTTTCCTAGGGATCATTGAGCTCTGTAGCCTCAGGCATGCATCATCTGCCACAGCACACGCCAGTCAGGAGCAGCAGTTCATCACGGTCACCTGTGACATTTTGCTGACTGCTCCATCTTTTTCTCACTGCTAAACTCAACGATCTCAAATTTCAGCATCACAGGCCTAATAGGGAGTTAGTACATCATGTCACTTGGAAGGACCACATGCAGCAAATGCAGTTCAATGAGGGGGATAAAAGAGGATGCTGGTGGAGAGCAACACTTGGCCCTGAATCTGTCAGTCATAGAATGGTAAGGTTGGAAGGGATCTCAAGGATCATCCAGTTCCAACCCCCTGCCATAGGCAGGGACACCTCCCACTAGTACAGCTCACTCAAGGCCTCCTCCAACCTGGCCTTGAACACCTCCAGGGAGGGAGCAGCCACAACCTCCCTGGGCAACCTAGTCAAGATAGAGTTGAGACATTATCAGCCCTAACTCAACGCTGTATCTCAGTGCATTGTTATTTTCAATCTCGCTGAAGTCATTGAGACTACTCATGAGCTTTTACACTTCAGCCTATGATTAAGTACTTCACTAAATAAGGTCATTAAATTGAAATTGGAGATGCTTGCTAGGTGCTCCTGAAGGTTGTTCTCTCACCTGCAACATATTCCCTTCAGGCTCATGGCTGGCAAAACAAGTAGCAAAATAACATCCCAATCTGCATGTCAGCAATCCTCCCACTAAGCTTAAGACATGGGAAATTGATTGATTCAGGAGGGAGATGTGTTTGCTCTGCTGCTGATGTAGGGAAGAATAGCAGATTGTTATGGTTCTCAGAGAAGGATGAGACACAGAGAAGAGGAAAGGTGTATGAATCTGACATTTGCCAGTGTCTTGAAGAGGTATCTCAGTTTGTTTGGGTAGCAGAAGCCATACAAGTGTGTCAATGCAGCCTTTTGCCACTGTGTATTTTTGCCACTGCTCAGGAGGCCTGATCAGCTCAACACAGTAATTCACTAGTGCATTTAACTAGCCTGGGTGTACATGCATGTGTTGACCCCCACAGAGGCATACCCACACTTCCAGAAACTATCAAGATCTTTTCACTTGTCTCTCTGTTCAGTGTGTACACCTCAAAGCAGTCCTCTATCCTCTTTCCTACTCCCAAACAGGCTATCGATCACACTGCAGTGTATGCTAAAGCCATAATGTGGATAACAGACCATTAAAAGCTCAAATGAGACTGCTAAACACATTTCATTAATCATAGCACAATCTAGTCTTGATCCAGGAGCTACAGTTTTGGCAAGCTGGCAATGAAAGGCTTCTTTCTACCCATTTCTAGTGAGTGGAAAGAGCAAGATGTCTTCTTGAGCTGGATGTCTTTAAAGCTTTTGCCCTTTCCTCCTATACCTCAGGTGCATACAGCATGTGAGAGTTACATTGACAGGGAAAGAGTGAGTGTAAGATAAAGAATAAGAAAGCTTCTGAGAAGAAAGAGTGTGAATGCTGTTCACAGAGCCCAAATTCTCAAAGGAGCCAGAACACCCACAACTCACACCTATTTTAATAAAAGTGGTCTTAAAAATTGGTCAAACTGGCTGCCTCTCCCTGGCAAGGGGTCTTTAGTTAGAGATTTGACAGGATAACAGAAAATGACTTTTCTTCCTAGGAGCCCAGACCCAGTGCTGATTCTACCAGTACAGAAGTATAGCAGAAAACATCGTGGAAAAGAGATGTCCCTGTTGCACCACTTCTTACTGTTACATCTCTGGCATTTCTCAGTAGCTTCCCAAGCCACTTCCAGGGAAAGTCAGCAGGTTACACATTACCCTGCAGGCAACTGGCAGGTTAAGAAGAGTTATTTGCCAAGCACATGTGGCTGTTCAACCCCACTGATGCCACACGCCTCTTCATACTAGCTTAAAGGTGGGTTATCATTTTTTCTCAAGGAACAGGTTAGAGGAGGTGGTTTCAGCTAAGTTGTTTCCCTGGGGAGCAGAGGCAGAAGGCACTATCCACAAAAGACCCTACTTCATTTGGAAGAGTGAACAAGCCTGAACTAAAGGAACCTCTTAGGACAAGGTTCAAGTTTAATAGTGGTGAAGGACTTGAATCATTTCTAGTGAGCTTGGGTTTATCCCCTTTTCCTCTTGACCCTAGTTTAAAGCCCTCTTGATGAGCCCTGTCAGCTCATGGGCAAGAATCCCTTTTTCTATCCATCTGTCATCAGCAGGCCCAGTGTTGTGTAAATCTTCCCCTGATCAAGGAAACCAAAATTCTACTGATGGCATCAGCCTCTGAGCCATGTGTTAATCAGGTCTGCTTTCTTGTTCCTTTTTCATCCCTGCCACTGAAGGGATGAGGGAAATGCAATCTGTACTGGATTGTTCAACCAACTACTCCAGAGCCCTGAAGTCCCTTTTGATTCCTTTTGGACTTCTCATAGAGGACTTTTTCTCCTGCGTGCGGCAAGCTATGCTGATACCTTCACTTTCTCTGGCCCAGCTATGTGCATCTTTTCCAATGCCAGGGGTTAGCAACAGAAGTGGTAGTTCCTTGGTAGCTATCAAAAGCTAATGCACTCAGCCAGGACACAATACAGAGAGACTGGTCCCATACTGACAGCTAGCTGGCAGAGTTTTTTATACCCATCTTGTGTATGAACTTGGAGGGCACATTCTGACCATCACTCTCTCTCTGTGGAATGGGGGAGGAGAAAAGCAAGAATAAAAGCAAGAAAACTTGAGGGGTCAAGATAAAACAAAGAAACAAACAACTGTTTAATAAGTGAAGGTTATAAGGAGCAAGAATGGGAAACAAAACAAATGATACCAAGGCCTTTCCTGTGTGGAAACTGATGCCCAGCCACTTTCTGAGCAAAAGATGTCTGATCACCTAAAGCCTCCTCTTTTCCCTTTTATTGCTGAACATAACATTGTATGGTATGGAACAGTTCTTCAGTTAGCTAAGGTCATCTTCCTATTTGTGTCTTCTTCCAGCCTATTGTGCACCCATTGGACTCTTCACTGGGAAGGCAGACTGAGAAACAGAGAGGGTCTTGATGCTGTCAAACTTGATGCTGTCATTGCTCAGCAAAAGCTAGAACATTAGCGTGCTCTCAGTACAGCTTTGGTCAGCAATCTAAACTCCAGCCTCATATGAGCTTCTATAAACCAAAGTATTCTAAGCAGACCCAGTACCATCTGACACATAAGAAAAAAACAAGGATCTCCAAGCAAACCAAAATCACTCAACAGCTGTGAACAGAACTGAAAGTAGCCAACTTGCTTGCTACTAGGTTGTTATTCTCGTCTGTTGGCAACTTAACTAATTCCTCTTGCCTTCTGTCTAATTAAATGCAAAATATCAAATGCTGCAAAAGGTAAGGCAACTACCTTTAAATATCACTTCTGTTTTCCCAATTAGAAGCACTTGCATGCTGTAAGGGCTCCTTCCCCAGTTTCCAGCCAGCAGTACACCTGTATCAACCCAAAATGCTGGAGCAGGCAAAGCTAGCCTGGTGTTGTGTGAAACAACTCTCTGGTTTCAAGCAAATGAGAGTTGCAGATCACCTTATTTTAAACTACAGACAGGTAACACCAAGTGTTGATGACCAGACTTTTAAGGAACTTCCCAACATGAACAAGATGAAATACTTGCACATGCAGATCACATTAAATGAGGCTGGTGTGTAAAGGGGTCTGAGTCATGAAAAACACTTTATAGGAGGTTGTGTATCCAAGGGGGAAACAGGTGAGAGCACTGGAACTACATTGTCTTGGACTTCGTCAGGTTTTGCTGTGGTGTGGCCAGTACTATTTGGATGCAACATAGAATGGTAATGTTGGAAGGGACCTCAAGGATCAGCTAGTTCCAACCCCCTGCCATAGGCAGGGACACCTCCCACTAGCACAGCTCACTCAAGGCCTCCTCCAACCTGGCCTTGAACACCTCCAGCGAGGGAGCAGCCACAACCTCCCTGGGCAACCTGTGCCAGTGTCTCACCACCCTCACTGCAAACAACTTCCTTCTGACATCCAGTCTAAATCTTTCCTCTGCCAGTTCAAACCCATTGCCCCTTGTCCTGGCATTACAAGACCTTGTCAATAGTCCCTCCCCAGCCTTCCTGTAGCCTCCTTCAGATACTGGAAGGCTACTCTAAGGTCTCCTGGAAGCCTTCTCTTCTCCAGGCTGCAGAACCCAACTTTCTCAGCCTGTCCTCATAGCAGAGCTGCTGCAACCCTCTGAGCATCTTGGTGGCCTCCTCTGGACCTGCTCAAACACTTCCATGTCCTTCCTGTGCTGGGGGCTCCAGAACTGCACACAGGACTCCAGGTGGGGTCTGACGAGAGCAGAGTAAAGGGGCAGTAAACATCTCCCTGCCAACAGCTGCCCATCTTTAGAGCTAGGTCACCCTACTCTTTCTGCAGGCTATACTGGAAGGAAGGAGAGATTCCTGCCCTACTCAGTCATCATGACTCAAATGCAGGAAGAAAATCTTACCACTGAAAGACCTGCCTGAGTCAAGTAAGGTGTATTAACAATTAAACATTAAAAAGAAAGAAGTAGAACAAGTGTGGATTAGAGGTGCCTCCCAAATATGGGCTGGAACTAATGAGGCTTTTCTTTTTACCATCAGAGGAAGTTTATTGCACGTACTTCAAAGGCAGATGACTTAGTGAGTGGTGGAGGTGGGTCAGAGACACATCTTTCCTGTGATGCTCAGCATAAAAGCAGAAGCATTCATAATGGAATGGCTGAACTGGTTGTAAAAATAATAATGTGTGACTTGGGAAAATCTTAAGGAGAGGATTAAACATTAAAATAAAGAGAGGGAGAAGGGAGGAATGGCATGTAAAATAAAGGCAGAATCTTGCACTTTTTTTCACAGCTACACAAAGTATGTGCTGATGCCATATATGCTTCCCATTTGGAGCTTTTGGCCAGGTTCATAAATGCTGCCCTGTGTTATATTGGGCTGTTAAAATTCCTCTAGCCACCTGATGCTGTCCAAGTGAATGTTAACAGTACTGGAAGTGGGGGAAAAAAAAAGAACCCTGATTGCAGGTGTCATTAAATTAAGGCCTATTGCATACACCACCAAACCAAATCTTGCAGAGACACCTAGAGGGACAGAAGTTACTCAGGTTGAGAGATGGAAATCGAAACAAAGAGAAATACTGAGTTGGGTGGAAACTTATGGAAAGCAGTATATAAAAAAATAAAGAGAAAGGCCTATCATCTGCTGTGCTTTCCAAAGGAACTCAGACTGGAACTGCTTGGTCCTCATCTCACATGTAAGGCACCCTGTCATCGAGTCCCTGCTTGAGTTAGACTCTCCTTCCTCTAATGCTGAGTTGTTGAATTTTAAGTGCTGTAAAACGAAAAGGCTCTGGTCAGTGCTGACAGTAGACAGGCACAGCAGAGCACCTACACAGTACTGGAGATTTACACCACCTTCATACCAGTGCTGTACAGCCAGAGAAATTCAGCTGCTTCTCTTGGTGCTCTGTAGCTAGATCTTGTGGTTCACAGGGAATCACATCATCCTGGCAAATAACTATCAGCAGCTATTGACACTGCAATGCTATTTCAAGAGCAGGGCTGCATCACTCTAACGTGGTCTAGAACATATGGAATAAATAAGAGACCCTTGAACTGGAGCTCAGGCACAAGCAGACAACTCCCATGCTATTCAGAGCTAAATGAAAGTTACATCTTCTCTTGCATGATCGCCAAATTTATCTACATTTCACAGTCTCCAGAAGTCTGGCTCCTTAATAATTTCTTGAATTTTAACTGAGTTGTATGGGGGTTTATTTTTCAGAAAGAAACCCCCTATCTGGATCAATTGTTTTCCTGGGTTTATGTTGAGCATAGATAGTAAGATTACTTCTGGGAGACTTCTGCTGCTCACTGAAGTCTTCTGTCTTAGGTAAAAAAACCTCGCAGTGCAACTCATGCATGCACTGCTTTCTAATTAAAAGCTGAACTCATCTCATTTTCACCAATACAAATCCAAAGACTGCTTAAATGAAAGTAGCAGAGTTACTCTAGATTCATTCTATGGCAAGTGACACAAGGATCTTGGTTTAATCTCATAAACACCTCCTTTAAGCCCTTCGTTAGCAACACTGGGTTTTTACTGAAAAACACCCCACATTCTTGCAAGATCCCCTGGTGGGGAAAGTTGGTTGGGGTTTTTTTGTTGGTTTTTTTTTTTTTTTTGTCACATTAATTCTATACAATTACATTAAAACTTTTGGTGAGACCTCAGGGGAAATGCCTACAACATCCTGTTATCTCCTTCCTTACCAACAGCGCTAGGAACACAAAAAGAAACTGAAGAAACACTAGCACATAACTAAATAGCTAGTTTCAGTTCGTGTGCATTTCAAGTCTGTAATGGGAAAGCCTGATCCAGCCACACCTGTTTTCCCTCACAAGCATCATTAGTAGTAATTACTTACAACTTGACTCGTGGCAATCGCTGGATGATACTCAATTGCTTTCGATATATTGCTGAGAGATCCTGATTCCACTTGCAAGGCAGGAAATGGGTCTCAGTAATTGGTAAAGTTGCTTCAAGCTTTCAGGCTAACAATACAATTGTGACAGTACTTTATCCTGATTTATCTGGAAGAGGTTGCCTCCTCTTTGCCCTTTGACAACGGACCCACTGTGAACAAGGCATCATAGTTACAAAGCTCCCAGAAACAAGTTCATGTTTTACCTGACTGCTAGGCCAGACAGAGGCAGTCTGTGGGGGAGCAGAACAAAAAGTACTAGCTATTTCGGATGTCCTAAGAAATATATCCTCAGTGCATTCTTGCATGGAAGAATATATAAGCATGACTCTTTCTGCCCCACCCCTCAAAGCTCTCAGCCTTCAATCACAGCTCTGCTGTCTCTGCTTTGAACTTGAGTCGCAACTTCTTTCAGAGTTGCTTTTTCGAGCACTGGTCATGAGGGGAAATAATGAAAGGTTCTCTCCAGGTCTCCACATGCTTTCTAGAGATTTCTAACTCAATCTTCATTTCTTAATTTTGACAACTTGGAGACCTTACATATTGTTAGAGAAATGATTAAACATCTTCCTCTTCTACCAAGGGATAAATTAAGACCAATCATAGCTTGGGATCACTAAAATAAAATTTTCTTCTACTTCAGATTCTGCCTTCCAAGCTTGAGCCCAAGAAATTAGCATTCCCATCTGCCTTCAAGATGAAAGTCAGAGCTGCATAGCAAGATACCTTGGAGCAACATATTTCAACAAAGTTAGTCCAAGCCTCGCACCACTGGCGGCTCTGTGTTCGTTAGTATACAGGATCTGTTCATGGCTGAGTCACCTAGCAGAGCAAATCTGATACATAATCAAATGTGGGCATGGAATGACATTTCTATTGCATTAGCCAGAACACATGATTTGGAGTTTAAGCTGACTTTAAGCTTACTATGGAAAGACAGATGGTATCTGATCCAGGGTAAGGTTTCTAAGAATAGTTAATCCATTAGTATTTTGGAACAGAAATGAATCAGTGAATTATACCGGATTAGCACTTCGTGCTGGGTGTCTATGACATTTTGATCCAGTACCAAGATCTCCATTTTTTTTATTTACCACTAAACAATGGCTTCCACAATAACTCTGTGCACCTCATAATTTGGTTAAGCACAGACCTGGACATAGGTGAAGTGTGCCTCACATCTCAGAGAGAGAACATTCCACCAAGGAACTGCTGATGGAGCCCAGGGGTGGGTTGCTAATGTTTTCAATACACAATAGAGAATGTATGATGATGGGAAGACAAGAAAAGGGTTACAAACCAGAACAGTGAAAACCAAGGCAGCTCAAATATTGGTGTCACATCTGTGCTGACAAAGCAGCCTCGAAGTACACGAAGAACAATTGTCACTGAAACACAGGTATTTAAGTGTAGTGTTTGCTGCCTATACAATCATAGAATGGTAAGGTTGGAAGGGACCTCAAGGATCATCCAGTTCCAACCCCCTGCCATAGGCAGGGACACCTCCCACTAGCACAGCTCACTCAAGGCCTCCTCCAACCTGGCCTTGAACACCTCCAGCGAGGGAGCAGCCACAACCTCCCTGGGCAACCTGTGCCAGTGCCTCACCACCCTCACTGCAACCAACTTCCTTCTGACATCCAGTCTAAAACTTCCCTCTGCCAGCTCAAACCCATTGCCCCTTGTCCTGTCATTGCAGGACCTTGTCAATAGTCCCTCCCCAGCCTTCCTGTAGGTCCCCTTCAGATACTGGAATGGTACTATGCCTAAATGGTACTGGCTAGGTCAGACTAATCCTGATTATATGTTCTGTATTATAAATATACCTAGACTCCCAGGGGAACACAGTGGGTTAGGATAACTTCTTGTTTGCTACTTGCAGCTCTTCCTTCTTTTGCTTCCCTGTAAAATAATTTCTCCAGAAATTCTCTCTCTGCACAGGTCTGTATTCCAGATCTAGATCCATTCCAGACACACCCCCTGGGACTGCAATATTGCTTCTTTACCTGAGCTTGTCTCATACAGCAATCTCAGGCAAATATGACAGGAGGTAAAAGGAAAAAAAAAAAAAAAAAAAGGAGTAAAAGAGTGATGGAAGTGAAGAAAGGATTATTTGTTGATAAAACAGGCTCTGTTAAAAAGGAAGCTCATTAGTACTGGGGAAGATAGCTGCAATTAAAAAAAGCTTAGGGCATGTCTATTATTTGGTTTGATATTATTGCTCTTTAACAACCCACACATGCACACCTCCTGCCCAAGAGTCTTCTAATCAGTAAACAAGTGGAAAAAGTGGTAGCTTTGAGCATCTGTCCACACAGTTCTTAAGAAAATTAAGATATTCTAATCCAGAAATAAAGCTCAACTGTGAACCACAGAGTTTACAGCAAGACTAGCAAAAAGAAGAGGCTATGGCATCCTGTGCTGAAGTGAAGGTGGAAGGACTCTTCAGAGAATGGATTTGTACTGAACATAGCAAGTTAGTAAGATTAATGAGTGGAAATCACATTGCATGGTGGTCAGTCTTCAGTAATTTAATTGAAACAGGAACTAATTTCAAGGTGATATAAAAGTCCCTTTGAAGTCTGGCTACAATTTTTTTTTTTTTTTTTTTTCCCATGGAGTAGAAGTAAACATGTCATTGGGATGTAAAAGAAAAGGAGAAATGAGTATTTAAAACATTTAACTTTAACCTTTCACTTACTAATTTGAATCTTCTCGACTGGAGAAAGGAGTTGAAGAAGAGCAAAGAGGGAATTGTGTCCAATAAATCTTGGTTTGGTTAGATGGAACAGGTCTCACCTGGAAACTTCAAGATCATGAAGAGGATTTCTGATACCATAAAAAGGAAAGATGAGGAGCACCCAAAGATGCCCTGTCTTTGAATATGAGCCATTCAGAAAGCAAGAAGAAACCCTGTTTCACACTAATCGTCACTCCCAGGTAGGGGTAAGCCCAGAGAACTAAGCTTGAAATTATAGGAGGCAATAGAGGACTCATCTAGACTTGCAGAAGGGTGAGTAACCAGAGAGCATGTCTGAACTACATGGCATGCTCTGCTGCCCCTGCTTGATTTTGGCAAGGGTAGCTCTGAAAGCTTTTGTGTTTTTTAAAACATGCATATCAGGAATGAAATTTTTTTTCATTATTGATGGAGCTTATGACAGGCAGTTGGTAGACTTGTGCCTCCCCATAAAAACACTGATCAATAACACTCTCCAGAGCTGCCTGGCTGAGCTTGGCTATCCTCTTTCCACGTAAGTTGTGTGGCTTGTCATAAAACCATAAACCTGTAACAGTGGACTCTGTTTGACAATGGCTTGCTGGGACAGAGTAAATGATCTGCGACTGGTCCGTAAATTTGATTTGAAGTTTGATAGTAAAGAAGCACAGCAATCTATTAGGAGTTTGGAGAGCTGATATGCTCCAGTGGTCCAGATGGATCTGCAGATTTGTGGAAGAACAAGGTCTATTACAGAATCACAGAATACACCCAGTTGGAAGAGACCTCAAAGATCATCCAGTTCAACCCTCAACCTAGCACTAAGGGTCAACACTAAACCACGTCCTTAAGTGCCAGGTCCATCCTCCAGGGACAGTGACTCCACCACTACCCTGGGTGGACCATTTCAATGTTTGACAATGCTCTCTGTGAGGGAGTATTTCCTAACATCCAGCCTGAACCTCTGCTGGTGCAAGCGTGAAACCATTTCCTCTGGTCATGTCGCTTGACAGCAAGGAGAAGCAGCTGGCCCCCTCCTCCACCACTCCTCATGAACACAAGAGATGCTGAAGAGCACTATTGTTAAAAGTATCACACAGGGAGAGAGAAAGTCCTCAATATAGACAGATCTCAAACAATTTAAAGCTTGCCAGGTCACAACCCACACCCTGTAGCTTGCAGACTATCAGAATGCAGCGGGGATCAACTCTCAGTGTGAAATAGCGCTTTGTAAGAGGGCTGCTTCATTTGGCAGTTCTCACTTTGGCCTCTGAATAGGCTCAAGGAGCAGCCCCATGCAGAGAACATTAAAGTAGTCCTGTCTTTTGATAACTACAGCTAACATGAGCAGTTGTTTTTATACTAACTCCCTGGCACATATTCTAAACCCTAACTCCTGTTTTGCTGCTTTTCTGTTTACTCATGAGGACTGATCAGCCAGGCCTGCTCTGACCTCAATCCTTCTGACCTCCAAGTTAAGGAACAAGAATTTGCTTTGACTCTTTCTCTGTTCTCAGTCAAGCATGACCCCAGATTTTCTGCCTGGGTTTAAGTAGATGCTTAATTTTTGTTGTTTATTATGTCATTCTGACATTCCTGGAATGTTGATATTTAACAGTGCTCAGCTGTACCCTGGAGCATACTGTGATATACCTGCAATAAGGCTACTGTTAAGACACTACATGAAGAGGAGAGAAAAGCAAAAAAAAAAAGATTCTTACAAAAACTGTCACCCACAACAGCACGTTTCTATGGTAATACAGGATTGCTTTGGGTTGTTATGGCAACTAAACTTTAAAAGCAGTAGCATAAAAGCAAAGCCAAAAACAACAACAACAAAAAAAATCATCACAAAAATGGAGCTACATCACTGCTTTCTTGAATTTATAAATCATTCTTGGTCCTCCTGCCCCCCACAAAAACTGCACTGGGTGTTCCAGCCATCCACACTGTTTAGGAAGAGGAAGAAAACCACTTGGCTTCTGAGCAAGGAGTGTGCAGAGCCTTCTTATCACTCTCTTTTAGAAACACAGACTAGAAGTGCTGGATCACGAGCACAGTTCTTGCACCACAGAGCAAAACAAATAAAAAAGTGAGAAAAATTACAGTAGGAGTAATTGCTGATGGCAGTCAAGTAGGGATGATAACTGCCCTACCCACATTGCAGGAGGGACAGGCCAAAATTACACTGAATTACATGCTGGGTTAGCTTCCTCTGTACTTCATTATTTCCTTGGCAAGCTTTTTCTTATAGCCAGATGCTGCTGCCAAGAAAATGCAGAAATTTTCACTTGATTCTTTATAGCTTCACAGAAACCCACTGTGATATATGATGTTCCTAGCTAATCACAGACAGGTTTCAAGATGAATAATCTTGACTAATTCGAGATGTGTTACCACTTCTCCCCTTTCCTATTCTTTCTTTCCTACTCAGTATCCTGTGTATTCATTCCCACTTTTCATCTCCACACTGTTTTCTCATCTACCTACCAGTTATGTCCACTTACTATTATGATGTTTAAAATAATTACATGATCATGAGAATGGAACTGACAACGTGCAAATATCCTCTTATATTTCTGCCAAGGTGCCTCAAAACTCACAGCCCAGTAGTGTGTCTCTGCCGCTCTGCCTATGCACTTCAGCTTTCATCCACATCACACTTGGCTGAGGTCACCCAACTCTTTTTGTGACCTATACCATAGGTCTAAAGTTGAAAGGAGAGCCTATTCAAAGATTGCCCCTCCAAGGATCCATGTCTTTTTTTAGTTAGCCTATAAAAGAAGATGTAAGTTCAAAACAGGAATGTTTACTTAAATGAGGGACTACAGGAGCTAGGCTGATGTAAGCCAGTGTCATCCTGCACACTCCAATGCTTTATAAAGCCAGTTTACACCAGCTGAGGTGTGTTCTCTCAGGTGTTTAGGACGTTGGTGTAAAAAATATTCAGATCATGATTTCTTAATAGTAAGAGACAACGCCTGACTCTCCAAACACTGTAAAAGCTGGCGCTGATATGACTCTGAAGCAGGTTGGCAAAAGGACTGCATGCAGCCCTACTTGACACCTGCAATAGTCATCTCCTGAAGCATGCAGGAAGGAAATACTGTCACTGTCTGCTAAAGATAACATACTCATGGTAATACTATGAATTAATGAAGTTCAGGAGATCCTGAACCAGTTTCAGAGGTGATGTGCGTTTCTGTAAGTTGCTGTGAGCATAAACTGATAGACATTTCATGTTGATGACAGAAGAGTGGTGGTAGCATTGAGTCACCCAAAGACAATTTTGTATGAGAAAAGGTATGGTGGCTCACTTCACCATGGGGCTTTGTCCCTTTTCCAAGTTATGTGTCTCAGAAGTGCAGAAGCAGTACCCATGTGCTGGGTCCTAAGCCTATCGGTAGGGTAGTTAGCCAAGACTGACCATATTGGGTGAAGACATAGGCTTGCTTTACCCTTTTTAGGGCAGAACACAGGCCTTGCACAAGGCAGGCACAAGCTGAGCTTATGTACCTTGTATACATGTACTAACATGTGTACCACAGGATGCAAAACAAGTCTGGGCAAGCCAGAGTCCTTAGACTCAGTGGCTCCAGGTTCTTTGTCCTCTTTCCCGTGGTTGCTTCTCCCCCAAACAGGAGAAGTGAGAGCAGAAAAACATGCCTGGGCAAGCCAGGACATGTATAAGCCTGTTTTGGCCTGCTTAGGCTTACCACGACAGGGTTCAAACATTCCTGATCCCCTGCGTTGCTTGGAAAAAAGGAAACCTGTGAGCTTTCCACTTTTTCCACACAGCTGAAGTGATTATTAGTTTCATTTACATGTCTAACTTTCAGTTCATGTAACTGTTCCCAGTTTTTGCTCGTGGTGCATTTGTGCACAGCCTTAGAGCAGCTATGTAATAAATTGGTTTAGTTTTCTACACCCTTCTCCTGCTTCCCTGGTTGTGCAGAGAACAATACCATGTAGTCATCCTGCCAACTGGACAATCCTGCCATTGACCTCTGGGCAATGCATTCTACCCTGCAGCTTGAGCATGTAAGACTGATAGTCCCGGTGCCACCTTACCCTGTGCAAATCCATGTGCTGCCAAGGACGGCGTTACAGATCTAATTTACAGCACAAAACCACAAAGGTGACATCTCAGATGAGAGCTTTGTAATTGGAAATAGGGCCTTAGGTCCTTCAAAACATATGGATTGCTAATGCAGGACAAGGTAGGCTCAGAGAATACATCTGGTTCAGAGAGGGAGAAACCAGAATACCGAGTTATTACAATGCATATGACAGGGAAATGTGAAAAGCACATGTGCTTGATAGATGGCATGTGGTTAGAATAAGAGCCTTAGGCACAGAAACCTATCTATTAACTACCATTCCTGCTTTAGTCCTGCTAACATAACTATCAAACTTTTGAGTAAATTTCATTTGTTAGGTGAATGTCCCACTTCACATCTGCTTGGCCTTTTCACATATGCAGAGGTGAATGATCATTACACACCATTAATTGGAATGATGGACAGGTTGCCACTCCCTCCATGGTTACTGTCTGCTCATGCACTTGCTCTGTTTACTGTCACCCAGGGAGTGCAGAGCGACTGGCCAGCAGCATTAGTACATGGACTTAATTTGGGTGCTCCCCTCAAGGAGAACGGCAGGCATTTGGGTTTAAGGGTTTTTAAACAGCCCTCTAAAAATGCATAAAATGAAACAAGTTGTGAGTTGATGGGGCAGAGCTACTGGCTGTATCTGAGGGGAAGCAAGTCTATAACTGCACAAGAAGGTAAACAGATTGCAGGAAAAAAAAAAATCAACCCAAAAGGTTTATTGGTGCACAGCAACTCTCAACTGATTTCCCCTTTTTATATAGGATCCAAGGTTATTATTTTCCTCTTCAGTTTGTTCCACTCTCTATTCTCTTCCATTCTGCCTTCAGCACAGCCTGCTGGTATCTCATTTCCAGAAATGCACTCTTTCTCTGACAGGAAGAAACATACAAAGCAGGAATGCTCCTTCTCCCAGTGTGGATCCTCTGGGAGCTGGGTTTTCTAGCTTCTGGAAAATCACAGCTTCTGCTAGTCAAGGGAGATGGGGATAGGCACTTTGCTCCTCTGATGCTGCACTCTGCACAGATTTGTCTCAATAAATATTTGCAAGGGAATTCAAAAAGCTCTAGGTCCATTCTCCACGGTTGGAGTACTTGAGATTAACAGAATTAAAGTCTCTTTAAATCCTGAAGAAAGAGCTCAAAGGAGACAGAAACTGTGTTTTCGCTTTAACACCGCATGAGTCATGCAATGTTTAGTTTGAGTGTTTGATACAGCAGCTAAGCCAAAAGGCAGCTGTAGAATGAGTGGCAGATTAACAAAAACTGGAGACAAATAATGTGCAAAAAGGACTAGATTGATGTTGAGAAGGTAGGAAAAAAAAAAGTCCTCAAAATTTCAGTCTTGCCAAGAAGATTGTATTAGAAATGTTGTAGTGTGCAGCGGGTTTTTATCCTGAAAACTCCAGTTGTGGAACCTAAAGATGAGAACAGAATATTTGCTTTCATTTTTAATTAAAACATTCCTAACCTCCATGGGAAAAAAAAAAACAACCAAACTTGAAAACATCACTGAAGGGTATCTCTTGGAAATCAAAGTAGGAAAATAAAGAACCTCAATCTTCTACTTTATTTTACTTTATCTTAGAATTTCCCCCACCGTGAGTTGTACCTAATTTCTATGCACTGTTGGCCTTTCACCTCTAAATATTTCTGCCTGGTGCAGAAAGAGACAAAGAACCATTCAGCTAAAAGAGAGCTATAGATGTTTTAGAAACTGCAGCCATTCTATTCTGGCAGCAATGCATAATCAGAATTTTCTGATTATGTTCCTTGTCACATTAAAACCCATAAACTAGAATGTGCACATGCTGATCCGTATAATAAACTCTCTCCCCTGGAGCTCATTTACTGAGGTCAGCTTTCTTACATACTGCCTCCTTGATAAAGAAATGCCACAGCAAAGCAAACTGCAATTAAAAAAAAAAAAAAAAAGAACGAACTTTCAGCCAGTCAGCTGATCCTACAAGCCTGGAGAGACAAAAGTGTTTTTCCCTAGACCCACAGAATCAGTAAGTCCCACGTCTTTGCTCGATTGCTTGATCCTTTCCTCATTAAACCTCCATTCACAGTTACAAACTTGTGGTCTTTTCCTTACTTTATTTGCCTCCTAAAGCTAAACCAATGTTCACTCCTGTAGTGTCACATACAGATGATAACAGCAGCAGCATCATGAAATAGAGGAGCATGACACACCCCAACATTTCTATCAGCTATTGCTAACAAATAGGGTTCTTTATCAATGATGCTTCAAAGGCTCTGCAGCAGAAAAGAAGAAAACACCGTGCTATAACAATCAGGAATAGAAAATCTTGAGCAGAGAGAGTCTCCACAGGGACCTTTTCAAAGAGAAAATGTATTTCATTTGTGGAATAACCCTAGGATGAGCTATGTACTGCAGTCTCCCCATTAAACACTCACACAAGTCTTTCAGGAACCAACAGATGTTCCTTTTATGAGCAAAGACAAGCGCCATTCGCCCTTTTTAGACACCTATAAAAATTCAGATGATTTTAAGCTATTTTAACACCTACCTGACAATTTCATTAATGTACTTTGCTACAATGTGATCCTGTTTCCTTCACAGAAAGACTGACTCATGCCATGGATTTTTACACACATTAAGGTGCACGTTGCTAACGCCTTCCTTTTGAGTGATAAGAAAAGCTACTGCACTGACCAGAAGGAAGAGAAAGATCTCTGCACGATTTAACACAAACAATGTGTCAGCCCACAGAGATCTTGTCTCCCAGTGATCTGTGAAAGCTTTTATGCTGAGTAAATCATTAACTGGCAGACTGAACTACAGAACCTTCCCAGAATTAATTCTGTGGCTCAAACCCTGGCTTCAGCCATAGGTGACAATGAATTTAAAATTTCAATCTTGGCAACAACTGAACATTTTACGTCATCACAAGAAGAGCATACCTAGTAAAAATGTACTTTTTGCAGAAAAGGAGCCTGGGACTATGACAGGTACAGTTTATTACATCAGGGCTCCACTGATAGAGACAAATTCAGGGAAATTTGTACAGCACCTGAGGACTCTGCCTGACTCTCACCACTGTCATCAGCACCTCACTTTCTGGCACACTGAATTCAAACACAAATGGAAAGCTATGCATGCATCTGATATCACAACCTTCTGCATTATAGTTCTTGCAGGAATAGCATTACCTGACCACCTACACAAGTTGTTGAATTTTTGCATGGTTATGATCTTTCTTTGTCTCTCTTTTTTTTTTTTTTTCCCCCTCCTCAGAAGAAGCTGCAAAAGTAGCATGAGCCTAGATTTCTACCCAAGGCATTCTGCAAAGCAATATGCCAAAGCACCCACGTACTGAGTGTTTGCAAATTTTAAGGCTGGGATTGACTATGTGCCAATCTCTCCTCAGCTGTGGGCATTTGATCCTGCACCAAAATCACTGTTGACCTTTTCTGGTATTTATGATGTCAGTATGGATTTTTATCATTGTTTGAGCTCCTGATACAAACCAAAGAGTTTCTATAGCATGTTTTGGTTTTTTTTTTCCATGCAAAGTATGAATATGGAAATCTCAGCCTTCCTCTCAAGCCTGGCATTTCTCCTTCTTGGATACTGGGTTAATGGAGGTAGGTGATTCTGCCTTATTGTCTTCATCAGCTTGCCAGAAGATATTTGCTTACATAAATGAACTCTAGGTGTAATTTACATTCTCCAGATGACTCAATCTACAAGTGCAGTCATTTGAAATACAGTAGTTATGTACCATTCAATCTCTATTGCTTAAAAGTATTTAAAATGGCTGAGGCATGGTGGGAGACTGAGGCTCACACAGGGGCTTTCCCGAGCCAGGGAAACCCCAGGAAACACAGAACCTTGCCAGGAGCCAGAATCTGACAAATTGAAATATGGTTACAGTACTGGTACCACATCAAGAGGTCTGGTTACTGAGACCACAGGACTTGCTTTGAGACATCTGGGCTGATGGGGTCCACCTGTCAGACAAGGGAAAGAGCATCTTCAGTTATAGGCTTGGCAAGCTGGTGAAGAGGGCTTTAAACCAAAGTTGTTTGGGGAGGGCAACCTCAGCCCATCACACTCCTACACTTTGACACCAGTGCCAACAGCAGATGCCCAGAACATGGACAGGGATCAAAAATCAGCAGGTGATGACCTGAACAGAAGCACAAAGGAATTCCAGCCTCTTTAGCCAGCACATCAGCTTCACTGAGAGCTCAAACTAAAGATGCATGTTGCATGGGGAATAAACAAGAGGAGTCATAGATATATGCACACCTGCAAGGTTATGATCTTATTGGCATTATTATGTGATTGGAGTGTTGGAATGTAAGGATACAGGCTCTTTAGGAAGTACAGGAAAGAGAAATAAGGAGGCAGTGTCACCTTCTATGTCAAGGACCAGATGGAGTGATGGAGCTCTGTCTGTGGATGGTTAAGAATTTGACTGAGAACTTATGGGTGAAGATTAAAGGGAGGGCAGAGACATGTAACATACTAGGGGTTTGCTACAAACACACTGGGGGTTTGCTACAGGTTGCTCAATCGGGAAGACTGAACAGATGAGGTTCTTTATAGACAGATAGGAGCAGCCTCATGTTCACAAAGCCTGGTCCTCATGGGGCCCCCCAATATTTGTTGGAGGGACAACACAACAGAACATGAGCAGTCCATGAGGTTCCTGGGATGTATTAATGATAAACTCCTTCTCCAAGTGTAAAAGAAGCCAATGAACAGATGTACTCTGATGGACCTTGTTCTCACCAAAAAGGAGATGTTGGTAAAAAAAATGTAGAACTCAAGAGTAGCCTTTGCTGCAGTGTCCATGAAATGTCAGAGTTCAAGACCTTTAGGGTAGCAAGGAGGACACACAGCAAAGTCACTACCCTGAACTTCAAGAGTGTAGATTTGGCCTCTTCAGGGATGTGCTTGGTAGAGCACCATGGGATAAGGCCATAGAGGAAAAATGGGGTCCAAGGAAACTGGCTACCATTCAAGGATCACCTCCTTCAACACAAACCATTCCATGATTCTATGACACATACAAAACTCATCAATTATGATGACTGTTAAAGTCAGGTCCTAAATAAACTTATAATACCATTTACAGTGAATGCCCTGGAGAATCTATATTTAACACACAAAGTCAAAACCAGAAGTTTGGAGAAAAAGAAACCACACTTCAATACCAAGAGTCTGGGTGAGCAAGAACAATAAAACAATTAGGTGCTGTGGTCTTGAAAAGAACTTTAAGATTGATGGCAGAGAGCATAGCTTTGGACTGGTTCTTTTCTCAGAAGAATTCACACAATTTCTGCAATAAAAGCATATTGGTTACACTAATCCTCACTGTCTAAAACACTTTGCAGCACTTCCTCCAAGAATGCGTATGATCTACACTCTCACTCTTCTGCCCTTAGGCTAGATCCTTTCTCAAGTTTAGAACTGTCAAAATCCAGAGAGAGATGAATAGAAAACATAATCAGTGTCAACTAAGTCACAGAAAACATGGATGACAGGTTATCTTCACCAGACTGGCTGCAGACTCACAACTTTGAAGTCAGTGATGTGGGGGTATACATCTGTCCCAGAGAAACAGGCTGCTTATCTTTGGGAGAGCAAGAGAGAATGAGGCTAAAGCAGAGATGTTCAAATCCCAGCCAAAAAGCTGGGCCTGACTCTTTAAATTTAAGTTACTGGTTCCCAGAGATATATTTATGCATAGAAACTGAAGCTTTCATACAAAAGGAATAATAATTATGCAACTCCTAAGAGAAATGTTTAAATGTTACATTGCTTGAGACACCATTTCAGGCTACTGAAGAGAGGTGTGGATTTCTCCCAAAGCCTAAGGTTAGCACTTCAAAGAAGAAACTTTCAAATAAAATCCAGTGTGTGTAGCCCTAATTTGTACACTCCATTACAGAATAGCTGGATCCTTTATTGCAAGGGCGTATGCAAAGAACTCATTACAAAAGGGCAGAAGAGCAACAGGAGGCAATTCTACTCCCTTTTCCCATCTACAGGGAGAATGTAATAGAAGATTTACTACCTAAATATTAAGTTACTATGTAAGGGTCTGATTTTTTTTCAGCAACTCTTCAGATGACTGGAAGAACAACCTTTGCAGAACAAGGATACTGGATATTGCAGGTGCTATTTAAAACATACTATGGGGTTTTCTACACAGCAAATTAGATGTGCTTAAATTGCAAGACAGTCCTGAATCTGAGTTTCTCCCAAGTGTAGTGTCCTGAAATAAAGGAATCTGAGCTCCTGGTCTCTCTTAGTCACTAGAGTGTCCTAAAATAAAGGAATCTGAGCTCCTGGTCTCTCTTTGTCACTAGATTTTGTTTAGAAGAAAAGTCTTCTCAGGCAATGAAAGGATCACATACTCTGGGACGTTCTCTCTCTTTATCTCTGTGGTAATTTGGAAGAAGTTGTGTTGGACTCCTGTAAGTTATCCTGTAGCAACTCACAGAAGGTAGCTCTTGCCTTCCTTGGACTGATATAAAAAACTTTTATTTGCTCAAGCAACACCCCGATGTGAGTAGGTGTGTAATGGGCACTTCTAGCCAACGTGTGTTTGAACATTTCCAGAAGGACAGCCTGTGGGTCTGAAGTTGCCCTCCCAGTTCAGGTTGAGTAAAGTGTCAGGTTCTTTTGCAGAGTAGAATTTCCCTTTATAGGAGTTTTATTTCTCTTCTGTGTAAGTAATATTTGAACATACACTAGACCATCTTGAAGAAATCTTCATAAATTTACTTAGGACTTCTTGAAGGAGAAACAAGGGGGGCATTAAAACATTAGTTTGAAAACAGATCTTTTAGAGGAATATTTGGTGCTAGTGACATGAAATATCTTTTGAATCATTTGTAATGCTGGCAGGGGGGAAAAAAGCACAGAGGACAAATTGAGAATCACCATATGATTTAAACTAATCTTTTAAAAAGCAGTAAAAGAGCTATGGTATCTCTCCAACTTACTTGCTCTTGCTTTCTGGGATGATCCATTTCCACTGACTCACAGTATCATAGAACCATTTAAATTGGAAAAGAACTTAAAGATCATTGATTTGAACCATAAACTAAGCCTAGTCCACCACTAAACCAATTCCCTAAGCACCACATCTACACATAACCACCTACCACCTCCAGGGATGGTACTTCCTTGGGTAGCCTATTCCACTGCTTGACAACCTCTAATATCCAATCTAAACCTGCCCTGGGGCAACTTGTGGCCATTTCCTCTCCTATTATTTGTTATTTAGGAAAACAGACTGACACACATCCTGCTACAACCTCCTTTCAGGTAGTTGTAGAGATTGCAAAAGTCTTCCCTCAGCTTCCTCATTTTCAGGTTAAATAACCTTCATTCCCTCAGCTGTTCCTCATAGGATTTGCTCTTTAGAGCATTCACCAACTTTGTTGCTCGTCTTTGGACATGCTCCAGCATTTTGTTGTCCTCCTTGTAGTAAAGGGGCCCAAAACTGAACACAGTATTTAAGGTGTGGTCTCACCAGGGCAGAGTACAGGGGAGGACAATAACCCGTAACTCTGCAGGTCATCCTACATTTGAAACAAGCCAGGATGCTGCTGGCCTTCTCGGCCATCTGGGCACACTGCAAGCTCAAAATACAGTCGGCTGTTACTCAGCATCCCCAGGTCTTTTTCCTAATGGAACTGCACCCTGTGGTACAGGCAGAAGAACAAGTTTGTGCTTGGACACTTTCACTTTTCTCTTCTCTCCAACATCATCATTATTTCGGGCATACATGCCTTCCAAAGTCCTCTCCCACCCTGCTCAACACCTGGGGCTATGGGATTGCCCCATTAATCCTTTCTTGTACATGGCTGTCAGGAAGATGAGCAGATGTAGGCATTGACACACTTACTGCCAGGATTAAAAACCCGTGGAGAAGCAGGTGGTCAGCCATAATTAAAAAGACAGACTGGACAACTTATAAAATCATACTTTTGGGAGTTGTGACATGTATGTCATATGAGGGCTGGCAGTAGCACAACGCTTCTGTTTCTATGTGTAAGTTAGAGCTTTTCACAGCTCTAATCAGATGAACAAACTTGTGTAGCTCTATGGAGACTGACTTATAGCAATGTTTTTACTTCCAGTAAATAGACTTTTCTGGATTTTCTGTCTGTATTGTTTTCAATCTCAGGCTTGCCTCTGCTCCACTTTTCTTTCTTCACAGGTAGCCTTTGTGCTTATTTTCTTTCCCCAGTAAAAAAGCAAGGGACTTTCATTGAAACTATAGCAAAAATAAAAGCAAGGTGATGATCCCCCTCATTGTTTCCATTTAGATTTTGCTACTTTTGACCATGCAGTGCTCTATGACCGAGTTCAGTGGATACACATTTCTTTATGTGCTACATTGTGCTAATACACCATATTCAGTAAAATATTATTGCTAATAGGAGAGCAGCACACAGTGAGACAGTACAACAGCATGGCATTTTGTGCATACAATTATGTCAGCTATGGTTGTCAAGGTGTATGGTTATGTGAAACTCAAGTTTTGATATAGTGAAAGGCTTGGAAAAGAGATTTGAATAATCATAGAATCACAGGATGGCTTAGGTTGGAAGTGACCTCAAAGATCATCTAGTTCCAAACTCCTGTCATATGCAGGGACACCTCCCACTAGAACAGGTTGCTCAAGGCCTCATCTAACCTGGCCTTACACACCTCCAGGGAGGGAGCATCCACAATCTCCCATGACAACCCTTTTCAGTGTTCCACCACCCTCACTATAAAGGACTTCTTCCTAACAATAATACTTGAAGAGGAGAAAAAGCTCTATTTTCTATATTGGAGCAAGTTTGTAAACAGTACAATTAAGCAAGAAGGTGATTGCTTCTGACCTGCTGGATGCACATCAGTGTAGTCAGACAAAGGAAAGGAGACAAATGCACAAAGTGAACAATAGAACCTGGTCTTTGACTACAGAGCTGAAGATGAAGTTCTGCCCATTAGCTAGGTTCTGGGAAAGGCAAAGTGGCCTTATGGATTTCGTCATGGTCTAAGTGCAGTAAATGTGCTCTCTTTCTGTCACCTTTCTAATGGAACAATGTATTTTAGCTTCTGTAAAGAAATGCTCACATTTGCTTGACATGATTTGAAGAGAGTTGATGGTACACATGAAGGTTACATTTTTACAGGGCTGTAAACCTTCAAACCAGCATACTGGGATGCCTCTGCACTTACCAGCAACACAACACATATTCTGAGGGCAAGAGGAGAACGACAGGGCACATCTCTGACTCTGAAAAGCTGGCATCACTGGAGCCAGGGAGAATTAACTGGTTTTAGAAGTGTGTTAGCCAGCAAAGCACTCCAGTTGGTGACAGGGTAGTGGGGAACATTTTTCTCCTTACAGTTACTCTGAAAGTCTCATTTCTCGGTTAAATCATAGGCAAAATTTTCAAGGAGCTGTGGGAAATGAGGATAGGTCAGGAAAGCTACTTGAGGTGGATATTTCAAATCCAGAACCCTTTATCCACTCATTAAAAGCAGGCAGTTACTTATTTCAATTCATGTATAACCCTGCCCTCTTCATCCTCCTCCCTGGTCCAAGTTTCATTCTAACTTCGCTCCTGATCAATGGTAACATGGAGGAGTTACGTTGAAAGTAATAATTAAGTTTTAGAAACAAAAAGCAATATAAAGCAAGTTCTTCCAAGCACTGAATGCAAACAGCTACTCAAGTGGTACATCACTACACCAGCCTCACAATTTTTTTATCTTCTACTGCATTGTCAAGCTCTTATCTGTCCCAAGTAATTAGACCTGTAAAACAAATCATAGAATCATAGAATCCTAGAATGGTAAGGTTGGAAGGGACCCCAAGGATCATCTAGTCCCACCCCCCTGCATAGGCAGGGATACCTCCCACTAGCACAGCTCACTCATGGCCTCATCCAACCTGGCCTTGAACACCTCCAGGGAGGGAGCATCCACAACCTCCCTGGGCAACCTGTTCCAGTGCCTCACCACCCTCACTGTAAAGAACTTCCTCCTAACATCTAGTCTAAATCTCCTCTCTGCCAGTTTAAGCCCATTGCCCCTTGTCCTGTCATTGCAGGACCTTGTAAATAATCCTTCCCCAGCCTTCCTGTAGGCCCCCTTCAGATACTGGAAGGCTACTATCAGGTCCTCTCGAAGCCTTCTCTTCTCCAGGCTGAAGAGCCCCAACTCCCTCAGCCTGTCCTCATAGGAGAGCTGCTCCAGCCCTCTGATCATCTTTGTGGCCCTCCTCTGGACCCTCTCCAACACTTCCATGTCCTTCCCGTGCTGAGGGCTCCAGAACTGCACACAGGACTCCAAAATCATACAGATAATCAGCGCTGCAAATCATTCTATACAGAACATCGCTGAGGGAAGTGCTCAGAAATAGAACAGTTATATCCAAACACCAAAAAAGCCAAAACATTTAACAAACTGCAGGTGGCCCTTTTGCCCCTGCTGTATCGTTTGCTTTAGCATTTTCCCTCCCCCTCAAATAAAGATAGTTTTAAAAAAAAAAAGAAAATATTGGAATACCTTTGAACTTGTGAAAGACGGCCCAAAGCTCAGCAATGTCAGTGGCAAATGTTATGTCTGTGTCCAGGACAATGACTCGCTCAAGATTGGAAGGCAGCGTCTTAGTCAGCACCAACTTCATCAGCCCATAAATCCCAGAGTAGTGTTTGTTGGGGATCCAAGACACTTCCGACTGATAGGAAATGGGAACCGGGAAAAAGGAAGAAAAAATCATCTTCATTAGAGAGAAGAAACTCTGCCTGGCACTCGTTTCTCGACGCAGGGAAAGATCTCTGTGCTGGAAACAGTCATCTAAAATCCTGCTCCTAAATTAACTTTGGGAGCTCTGAAACATGCTAAAGTTTCTGGAATCCTGAAAAGAAAACAGCAAGTAAATAAAAGAAGTTGTTTGAGGACCCCGCTTTACACGATATAGTTAGTTGAGCCTTTCCAGCCTGGTACACCCCATTCTGAGACGCCCACGTATCCTGGTAAAATCAAAATCTATTTTAACTTCAAAACTTCAGGTGTATTGGGCTTTGCTTCCATTTTCAACGGAACACAAACTTTTGTGCTTGCCATTCACAGAATTTTCTGGTTCTGAAGTAGAATTAACACATACATTTTTTCCCCTCTTTCATTTCTTACAGATTTGGAGGTCAGAACTTCAAAAGGCCATTCTGAACAACAGTTCTTACAAACTCACATTTCCCTTATGCCTTACATCTTTAACTTGCAGTTGGACATGCTCAAAAGTGAAGAAAGTAGAAGATATCTTCAGTCACATTTTTTTTTTTTTGGCTTTACATATTGAAGAGGCAAACTCCAACATTTATTTTACTTCTTAAAGGCTAAACAAAAGACTTCGACACGTTCTAAAATGAGTTGGGAGGTGAAACTCAGTATTTTCTTGTGCTGCTGGCACCAGGATGCTCCATGAGCTATGCTTAATTTTCTTTCTGTGAGACTCAATTCTCAAATATTAAAAGGCACTGCTGAAAGGGGGATATAGGAAGTTTTTTAAAAGTTCCTATCACCCTGTCTGAAACCTGTCTTGTTTAATATTTTAAAGGACATGCAGTACAATTCCTAGATTTAAAGTTTTCCCCTGAGTCATGCTCTCATTAGCTTCAATTAGAATTTTGTCCACAGGTGACCTGAGCAAGACAGATTTCAAAATCTGTCCTCACATGTTACAATTCAGAGAGAGCCTGCAGAAACTAAGTACATTCAGATAGCTGAGATGATTTGTTTTGTTGGTTAACTGTCTCATATCTATTCACTGGTATTGTAAAGTTTATTATGTGAAATAGGTTTTGCACAGAAGAGCTCATTTCTTCCAAAATCCTCCAAGAAGGTTCCTAAACTATTTGGATGTTGGAAGAACAGTTGAAGACAGGCTAATAATAGCTGTTTAGAATGCATTTTTTTTTTTAACATGAAGTAACAAGGCCTCTGCTGATGCAAGCTGAACTGCTCTTTTCTTTTAATAATGGAAGACAACAAGGGGACCTGATAGTAGCCTTCCAGTATCTGAAGGGGGCCTACAGGAAGGCTGGGGAAGGATTATTTACAAGGTCCTGCAGTGACAGGACAAGGGGCAATGGGTTTGAACTGGCAGAGGGGAGATTTAGACTGGATGTTAGGAGGAAGTTCTTTACAGTGAGGGTGGTGAGGCACTGGAACAGGTTGCCCAGGGAGGTTGTGGCTGCTCCCTCCCTGGGTGTGTTCAAGACCAGATTGGATGAGGCCTTGAGTGACCTGTACTAGTGGGAGGTGTCCCTGCCTATGGCAGGGGGTTGGAACTAGATGATCCTTGAGGTCCCTTCCAACCTTACCATTCTATGATTCTATGATTTTTTGGGGTATTTTTAGGGTTCCTGTATCAGGGCACAGTTTTCCCCCAACTGCTAAGAGTTGACCTCTCTAGTCATACAGAAATAAAAAAGAGTTAAACTAATTTTAGAAACTTGAGCTTGCTTTCATTGTTACTGTGCTGGTTTGAGGCTAATTGGAATATTTTAATGGAGAAAATTATAGGTTGTGAAAAGAAATCAATGGTGATGTCTGCTTCACTCATAGGCTTGCTGAGATTTATAAGAACACAAACATAGATAAGGCACTCTCTTGGAGAGTCTTGGGCTCTCTAGTTGTTTTGGGTCTGGACCTCTCTGCTAACCTCGCTAACCACTTTCCTTCTAACTCCCCTGGTCAATCCTCCAAACTCACCTTGCACGTAAGGCAAACCTTGGGGTAAGGTACAGGGGTGGGGAGAAGGTGGAAGGGTGGTTGGGAGCCCCTCCTGGGGTCTCTGATTTCTGGGAGGGCTGTTGTGTTTCTGTATTCCCTTTAACCTGTATATCTCTGTAACTATTCCTGTCTATAGTGTCTATCTCTGCTTGTACATTGTGCTGAGCTGTAAATAGAGCTTCAGTCCTTAACTTCCAGTCAGCTGTGTCTAGTCTGGGGGATTTTACAAAGTGTAGGGGGGCAGGGAACTTCCAAACCATCACAGTTACCCACCCCCATGTTATTACTTCTGGATGGGATGTCCATCACCATTTCATTAGCCCAAATGCCATAAAGTTCCAGAATAAATCCCGATATGCTTATGCAAATAAGCCCAGTAAAGCAGAGATTCAGATGTTGCATGAATAGCCTGGGACAAGTAGTGGAGGTTGTGCTGGTTTGAGGCTCATTGGGATAAGAGAAATTAAATCCTTAACTGGGAGAAAAAAATAACAGTGAGGCTTATATCACTCATTCTCCTCCGGAGAGACACAAGTAGCCAAAATGTAGGTAAGGCACTCACTTCTCACTACTTCTCCTCTGCTGGTCTGTGTCTGGTTAAATCTTGTCTTGACTCCTTTGCGTGAGATCTATGTAATCTGACCTAACTTTTTCATCTAACCTCCTTGTTGTCTTTTGACATCTCACCTCAGATCTCTGCAGATTTATCATGTGAGCTATACAGAGATTGATCTGGTTATTTCTGAGGGAAGGAAAAAGAAGGAGGGTGATGGGGATGGGTTGGTTCCAGAGCCTTCTGGGCAGTCTGACTGTTTCAGGAGGTATTTTGTGTTTTTCTATTAGTTTTATCTTGTATATAACTGTAAATATCTGTGTATATTGTGTATGTATCTGTAAATTGTGCTAAGCTTTAAATAGCCTCCTTAGCTTCCAGCTGACTGAGTCTAGTCTGGTAAATTTCAGGGGGGAGTGGAAGGCAGAATTCCCAAATCATCACAGAGGTAAAAGGTGGTTGGAAAAGTAAATCGCTTTCAATGAGTGATTAGTTTCTTTGCTCTCAGGATTCCCAATAGCTAACACTATTGCCATGTATCACTGCAGGGAGGAGATCCTTACATGGCAGTTCCTTCCAGCCTGGCACACAGAAGCCAACAGCCTGCCATCCTAAAGCCTGATGTCTGAAAGGTTTGCTTTTATAAATGAAAGCAGCAGGCCCTACTCCAAATGGTCCATCACAGCTGGCTAGCACGTGTTTGATTTGAGCATATGTTGAAGCTTGAACTGTCAGTCCCCTCAATGTATCTGAAGTTTTCCTTCCTCTGATGCAGAGCTGAGTAAGACACAAATAGGGGTCCTAATTAGTCCCCAGCACAATTTCTTCACGGCTTTGCTATTCATGAATAATGTAAGAGTTCCAAATTCACGTCCAGGAAAACTCCTTACACCACACAACAGCACTGCAAAGGCTTCACTCTCTCTGGGTACTACATATAGTCTTACTAAAGAAATAAAACCCCACTATAGTTTAATAGGTGCTTAGGAGTTAAGAAATGCCAGTCTGAGATAATTAAGGTGGCCACGAAGATGCTCAGAGGGCTGCAGCAGCTCTGCTATGAGGACAGGTTGAGAGAGTTGGGGCTTTGCAGCCTGCAGAAGAGAAGGCTTCCAGGAGACCTTAGAGTAGCCTTCCAGGATCTGAAGGGGGCCTACAGGAAGGCTGGGGAGGGACTATTGACAAGGTCATGCAATGACAGGACAAGGGGTAATGGGTTTGAACTGGCAGAGGGAAGATTTAGACTGGATGTTAGGAGGAAGTTCTTTACAGTGAGGGTGGTGAGACACTGGCACAGGTTGCCCAGGGAGGTTGTGGCTGCTCCCTCCCTGGAGGTGTTCAAGGCCAGGTTGGAGGAGGCCTTGAGTGAGCTGTACTAGTGGGAGGTGTCCCTGCCTATGGCAGGGGGTTGGAACTAGATGATCCTTGAGGTCCCTTCCAACCTTACCATTCTCTGATTCTATGCTTTATACAGATGAAACTGCAGAGTGTTAAATAAAGTAAAATGGAATTTTTTTGGCCCTGCCGTTTAGGTAAAAAGATATTCAACCATACAGCTTCTTCAGGAAAGAAATTACCAAAAGGTAATTCACCTCTTGGGATTGTCTCCTTCCTCTTCGGCTGCCTTGTCTCCACAAGGTTTCTATTCCTCCCTTCTTGTTTAGCTCTACTAAACTCAAATCAGCCAGTTTCCACTGGACTCTTGAGTCCTTTTCTTCGTTCACATTTGAGACACTCTTAAATTTCTCCAATGTTTCTTGCTGTCTCCAAAATGCTAAATGCCCTTTCTCTTTTCTTTGTCGGCCTGCCCAACTCCAGCTGTTTTCACTATGGCAGTCAGGGGTGGAGAACCTACAAGAGTCAGAGCATCCTGAGTGACATCTGCGAGAACAAACCAACCAGTTTCCCAGTTCTACCTCTCCAGCAGAGGCAAAATTGCAAGTCTTTGCAAGTCTGAGAACGCTTGGGTTTTCCTTTCCCCTCAGCAAATGAGTGAAGAGAGACACACGAGCTGGACTAGATAACATGGCAGGAAGACAAAACTTTTTGCTAAAAGCTGACTGACATGTAGATTCTGTCTAAAATTTGGCCAGTGGTCAAAAACAACTCCTGGCTGCCCTTCTCACTTCACCTGCATGGAAAGATAAATAAAATCAGTTTTGCTTTTTAATTGCTGGCAAACTCAATCAACAAGCTTTTTGTGCTAATCCATCAGGGAAGATACAAATCCACAGAAACGTTATAATTGTCCTCTTTTTACTGTTAGCAGCTATGCAAATACATGCACATTAGCTGTAGTCATTATATGTTCTGGTAAATTTCCATGCAGATTTTGGAGTCAAAGTCCAGAGGCATCCAATCTGTATTTTGCACAATGTCAGGACATTAAACAGGTGTCATAAAGACAAACTGTGTTGAATAAAAAGCAACACCATCTCCTGCATAAACACCTTATGTTGGATAGACAATAACCTCAGCTCAGCGACAAAAATGTACCTGATGTGGAACTTTTATCCCTACCAGATTATGCACAAGTCCTTTTTTAAGGATGAAGAAAGAAAGTAGAACAGTTGGGGTGGTTATTATTAACAGAGTAACATCTGGCAGGAGACTGCAGGTCTGAAATATTAGTTGTCACCTGCAAAAAAATGAATCCCCAACCAGAACTCAAAAATGTTGAGTGAAGAACTTCTTGTTCGAGACTGAAAGACTGCATCCTGCTTGTATCCAGCTCAAGCTAGAATGTACTTGGAGGCAACAGCCTGAGCTGCACAAGGTGATTTGTGGAAAGGATGTGGGAACTCAGCTTCCACCAGACCTCTGACGTGCTAATGCAAAGTCAAAGCACAGCAAATGAATAGAAGGAAAAAAAAAGGATTTGTTTCTCTATTTGGGACATCACTAACCCCTCTCTGGCTCCTCACCATAAAATCAACTCTCTCCAGACCTAAAATTTCATTGTTTCTACCTTTAGAGCTAGAATGGTCAAACTTCAACAGATGAAAATTCTGCAAGAAAGATGCCATTATCATAGAATCATTAAATCATAGAATCAACCAGGTTGGAAGAGTTCCAAGATCATCCAGCCCAACCTATCACCCAGCCCTAGCCAATCAAAGAGATCATGGCACTAAGTGCCTCATCCAGGCTTTTCTTGAACACCTTCAGGGAGGGTGACTCCACCACCACTCCAGGCAGCCCATTCCAATGCCAATCACTTTCTCCGTCAAGAACTTCCTCCTCATATCCAGCCTAGACCTCCCCTGGCACAACCTGAGACTGTGTCCCCTCGTTCTGTTGCTGGTTGCCAGGGAGAAGAGACTGACCCACACCTGGCTACAACCTCTTTCAGGTAGCTGCAGAGATCCATGAGGTCTGCCCTGAGCCTCCTCTTCTCCAGGCTAAACACCCCCAGCTCCCTCAGCCTCCAGGCCCCTCACCAGCCTTGCTGCCCTTCTTTGAACACCTTCCAGTACCTCAACATCTCTCTTGAACTGAGGGGTCCAGAACTACACACAGTACTCAAGGTGTGGCCTGAGCAGTGCTGAGTCCAGGGGCAGAATAACCTCCCTGCTCCTGCTGGCCACACTGTTCCTGATGCAGGCCACGATGCCATTGGCTTTCCTGTCCACCTGGGCACGCTGCTGGTTCATGTTCAGCTACTCTCTACCAGTACTCCCAGGTCCCTTTCTGGACCAGCAGCCTGGCTGCTCTCCAGCCACTCTGTCCCCAGCCTGTAGCACTGCTTGGGGTTGTTGTGGCCAAAGTGTAGAACCCTGCACAAGCAGGTGGAACACACACCCAGCTGGTGGAGAAAGTTCTGTATCTCATAAAGAACTACTAATTCTCCCCTTTGCAGCAACCCCCCCAAGAATTTACAGGAAAACAAACCATCTTCCATCCTGCAGGATCAGAGGCCAAGTGAGTGGAAACTTCTCATACCACAATTACTGCTTCAAGAGAATAAAAAACAATGAAGCAGCATTTCTTTCTCCAATAGTACATATTCCAATAGAATCAAAACTTCTAAGAACTAAAAAGATTCAGGAATACATCTGGGATAACCAAGATAACAAAGAATAAAATGTAGTACAATTATGAACAAGTAGTCCTAACAATAGCCTGGGATAACTATTTTATCACAAGAATTGCCTTTTCAGCCCTCATCCTTCAGAATACTTCCTGTCTACACTGCCTTCTGGGTTGCTCTACGTGAAGGTGCTCGCATCTGAACCACCATGCAACACTTTCCTGAATTCCAGTTGTTTCTCAGAAACAAGCCAACACCAAGTACTGATCAAATGATGAATTCCAACAATTCCAACCCCCTGGTGAGGAATTAAGGATATTCCTGGAGTCTTCCCAGCCTGCTGTCTTTTTGCAGCCTCCTGTGTTTTTCCAGCATGGAAAAATATATCATAGAATCATAGAATGCCAGTGGTTAGAAGGAACCTTGCGTCCCAGGTTGGAAACTACAGGGTTAAAAGTCCTCTAGGGACTAGAAAATTGTTATTCAATCCCAGAATTGTACTATCTCTTCATAAACTCAGGGTGAGGCCAGCTGCTCTCCTTCCCCCCCCACCCCCCCAGCTCTGTGTTGGGCAGGAGTTGCTTTTATCAGGACAAACATGTAAGGAGTAAGCCTGTTTTGGGGCCTGCAGAAGCTTGTGTTTAGGTCTATGGATGGCATAGACTTGGGGGGCGGGGGGTGGGGGTGAAG
>VWZE01022354.1:678943-689555 GCA_013396675.1 Eubucco bourcierii
GGGGAGGATTGGAGCACTGGGGATTATAGATTTAATTTTGGGTTGGAGGAAAATTCAAGGGGGTTGCTATGGATGCTGAATCTGCTTTCTAATTTCTTTTTCAGTATCTCTTTTACCAAATATTCTGTTTTCTCTCCAGTTCATTTGAGAGTTTCATTCTGTTGGCTCTTTAAAAATCATGACACTTTGAAAGCTCATCCAGTCCAGCCCCCCTGCCAGAGCAGGATCACCTATACCAGATCACACAGGAGCACATCTGAGTGGGTTTTGAATGTCTCCAGAGAGAGAGACTCCACAACTCCCCTGGGCAGCCTGTTCCAGTGTTTTGTCACCATCATAAGGTAAAAATTCCTCATATTTACATCAAACTCCCTATGCCTCAGCTTTCACTCACTGCCCCTTGTCCTGTCACCCGGCATCACTGAGCAGAGCCTGGCTCCAGCCTCCTGGCACTCACCCTTTACATATTTATAAACATTTATGAGGTCACCTCTCAGTCTCCTCTTCTCCAAGCTAAGAAGCCCCAGGTCTTTGGTCCCAGTACTAGTCAAAAAAACCAAACCAAAACCATTATACTTAAAAATTATCTCTTTGGGTTAAATTGAGTCCTGGGGCAGGGCTGCTCATAAGAGAGACACTCCTCATAAGAGAGATGCTCTATTCCCTTAATGATCTTTGTGGCTCTAAATATACTTCAGTTCTTTCTAAATCTGAAAGTGAGGATCACTAAACATTTTTATAAGATGCTCACATCAATACCAGTGCTGAATAGGGATGCCTTGAACAGTCACTTCTATCAATAAGTGAATGCCCTATGACAGGGATGTGTCCTTCCGAGCAAGTGAAAAGCCATTAAGCTCTAAGACCATAGTCATTATCTGTCTTCCTAGCTTTTTATCTGTTAATGCCAAGAAAAATTGTGCTGGAACACAGGATGACCATTAGCTCTCCCCAACAAGTACAGGAGATATACAACCTATACTCCTTCTGCAGGTCAAAGTGATAAATAATTTCTTTATGTCCAAGGTTAGGACAGCAAAATGCTTTCACTTCTCACAGGTAGGTGATAAAGCTCTGAGCAAGCAGTTGCTGTAATGGAGATTCATGGCACAATGGCACATACAATTGTTGCAGCAGGCAGTTTGAGGCACCGCATGGTTTTAACATTTTTTTTTTTTTTTTTCCCCTTCCTTCCCTTCTCAGGGCACACTGGACAATTTTTGTCAAACCAAATAGATTTTGGAACATCTCCTGCGCAGTTATTAATCTTTTCCTCATTCTCTGTTAAAACAGCCTGCCCTGGAGCTGCAACCCAGGTTGCTGCAATGAGGGATGTTTAAGAAGCTGAATGGCAAACAGGAATCCCTGCTACTGAAATGTCATAGTCAGCTACTATGATACAAATGTGGGTGATGTCAGTGGAAGAGAGTTGCCTCAGAGTTAGTTCCTTATTCCTTACTGCACATGTTACAAAGAACAGCTAGCTTGGCTTCCTGGTGGAGGTAGGAACTGTCCTGCTAGTCCCTAGAATCGAGGAAGAGGTGGAACTACAGAGAAGCCCACAACAGTTGAAGTTAAAAAACTAATAAAGAGCCCCAAGGTCTCCAAAACATCAGCAACATCAGAAAAGCATAAGAGGTTTATAAAGCCAGGCATAAGGTTCGCTTTTGCAACAGCCAGTTGTGCAGTTGTATCACTGTACAAGAAAACCCAGACTGGGACCCTTGAAACAGGCCCAGAAAATACTGCACCTTCTTGCATCAAGCCAAATTCTTACAGTTACAAATCTTAAATTAATTAACAACATTCATAACTTCAAGGTGAAACTACACAAAGCCCTACAATGCAACAATCAATTCCACCTTTGGCATCTTGCCTCCCTCCACAAAGTCAGAGGTGAGGCTGCTTGTGAAAGCTAAGTGTCACTAAGCAGATGACAACTGCTGGAAGTCAGTAATGGCACCATGACTCCCATTCTCACGATCTTTCCCTGACCAGCCTCATTGATTCCAACAGCACTTCTTTCATCACTCACTGTTCTGAAAAGGCAGAAATTTAAGATGCAGTGTAATTTTATGTGAAATTACTTTTTTCATTATAAATGCCTGAACAATGATGGAAAACACATAATTATTTGCAATGTTGCATGGTTGGTGGTTTTTTTCTTTCTTTCTTTCTTTTTTCTGTGCAGGAGAGGAACAAGAGAGGGCAGAGGAAGTACTGCTTAGGCTCCTCAGTCTGCACAGATAGATTCTGACCACTTCACAAAGGTTCCACTGTGCTGGGGATTTTGAATTGCTATCTGTTTCTTGGTGGATACTCATTTCCTCCCAAGCAGTCTGAAGGAAAATATCTTGGCTTACAAAACCTGGTCTGTTAATGTCCAGTGATCTGTACTGAAAACTATGGATAAAAGAGCCTGTTCTTAGCATGGCAACACAGTGTCACAACCACAAGCATCATATTTTATCACCTGAGACTTTGCATCTCTAGTATTCGATTTGTTCATTAGCAAATACATAAAACCTCATTTACAATGTTTACATTCATGTCTAAAACTAAGCCATTCAAGCTAGGAAAATCTCTAGAATGTTTTGGTTATAGACTTTGATTTTGAAAATCTTAAATTTGCTTTTTTTTGGTTTAAATATCATTCTTCAAAAGGGAAAGGGAAAGGGTAGGAAGAAATAGAAGTCTATGCCTAGTATTTCAGTGACAAGTAGATGAGGCCAGTTTACAGAAAGCCTGGTGAATTGCAGGAGCATTTCAAGCCCACCAAAACACATGAGAGTATTTGACCCAAGCCACAGTGCTGTAGGAATACTTCAGTTAAATACCTACCACTGTGCAAATGAATGTAAGCATAGAGTTTGTGTTTCACATCCTGTATTGCATTAGCAGCAATTATGCATTGCATATGAAGTAGGAAAGAAAGGAAGGAAAGCAATGTCCATCTGCTTTGTAACTTTGTGTGTCTGCCTCTGAGGTATAAAGTGAATTGCTTGACAGATAAACCATCAAGCACTGCCCTTGAACAATATCTAATCTGCATGCAGTGCAATGGAAACAGTCTAACCATTATAATCATAGCNCCACCACCCTCACCGGAAAGAGCTTCCTTCTAACATCCAGTCTCAATCTTCCCTCTGCCAGTTCAAACCCATTGCCCCTTGTCCTGTCATTGCAAGACCTTGTCAATAGTCCCTCCCCAGTCTTCCTGTAGGCTTCCTTCAGATATTTGAAGGCTACTCTAAGGTCTCCTGGAAGCCTTCTCTTCTGCAGGCTGCAGAGCCCCAACTCTCTCAGCCTGTCCCCATAGGAGAGCTGCTGCAGCCCTCTGAGCATCTTTGTGGTCTCCTCTGGACCCACTCCATGACAGTTAGTAGGTTCCAACTTATTTTCACTAGTTCTGTAACAATAAATAATTAGGGATGCCTGTCTCTGCAACATCCACTGGAACTGCTTGACCAGGGAAATAGTACAAAGCAGAACAGTAGCAAGTTTTGCTGTGCAAGCCTTTATCAACACTGATGTCACTGTTGCCCTCTGCGTCTGATGTGAATAACGCTAAGGTAAGAATCATCTCACATCCTTCCAGTTGTCTATCAGGCTCCTCTTTCCCATGTTTAGCAGGTGGTATTTGCAGTTCTGTTGGAAATATTTGCTTGAATATGGGTCCAAAATTGGTGTATAGCTCTGTCAATGTTATACTTCATTGGAAATGCTTCCACTGGTGGCAAGAGATTTCATGGCATTTGGTGTCATTTGTTGCACTGACACTTAGAAGCAGCACCCTTTAAACCAGCCAACATTATGGGGATATTGTCTTAGGCTAAATCTAGTGAACTGCTGTCACAGCTCAGATGGAAGTGGTTAAGCACTGACTCATCTCATGCCTAAGGAAATGCCTAAAGTTAGCTGGTATTCATGCCAGGCTATTAGCCAAGTCTGGGTTTGCTCTCTGGATCAGATCACTGATTCCTGACTCAGTGACATCAACATTTCTGATATGAAATGACATAAGGCAGGACAGGTAGTGAGATTTGTTGTCTATTGTTTCTGGATACAGTAAAAGCCATAATATTGTCCATACATGCAGCAATGTATGGAGCTTTTCTCATTTCACTTTCAGGTCAAATGGTCATCTACTGCAAATATTCACCATCCCTACCTTCACGTTCATAGATCAACTGCAGCTTGTTCACAGGCTGGAGTTTTCAAAGGGCATGACTTTTCTGCTTTACCAGTAATGAAGAGATGATGTTTATCTGGGCCATTAAGACTTACACACAGCAAAGCAGACAACTGCTCATTTCACCTTCTGCTTCCATGCAGACAACTGCTCATGCTACCTTCTGCTTCCCTCAGTTCACCTGATGTTGTCAGCAGACTGTCAGGCAACATCTGGAAAAACAAGCTCACTGCATTTGTATTTCACACATCACACACGTACTGCTCTATCAGCTGTTCCTTCTGCTTTGGGCCAATGCAGTTCACAATGGGTTAAATGTTTGTGAGTGAACTGACATGAGATTCCACATGGAATAATGACGTGTAGAAGTAAAGCACTCAGGCTGCACATCTGCAACAGTTAGCTCTGCAGTTTCTTCGGGTAAGACTGAATTGAAAAAAACTACAGTACCCTGCAGCCTAATATCTGCAAGTCACAGCTCTAAAGGGTCTTGTAGAGCAATGTTTTGCAGAGATGCTTCTGTCTTTTATTTAATGTTGAAAGAAGACAATTGCCAGTTTCCAGTTATTTTGTGGAACACATTCCTGTAACAGCTACATCTTCTGCACTAGGTCCAAAAATGAGTAACACGACTCATGTGATGATATAAAGTGGATCTACACCACCAGCTAAGTTTCCAGTTTGCAGCACAGGCATACGTGGCCACACTAATTTGGAAGAATTATGTATGTGCCATATTGTGCAGAGCAGGAATGAAGCCTGCAGCTCAGTTACTGACACCACATTATCAGTAGCCCACACTTCAAGGATGCTTATTGCTTATTACTAATTGCATGTAGCAAGTTTAGCTATTGGGAGAGAGTTGCACCGGCAATGCAGTTCACCATCTGAAGTTGAGGGAGGGGTTTCGGACACAGATCTCCCTTGTGGTTACTGGTTAGGCAGTAGAGAAAAACAGGCCAAGTTAGGAAAATTACAAGTGCCTTAGTAGAACTGGCTGTTAAAATCATCAAACTGGCTGTTTAAAAGAAGCATATCCAGCAAGCTTCTATTTCAGCTGTCTGACCCTTTCCCCAGAAATACTCCACAGCCAAGCCTCCTCTTCTTTCACCCCGTCCCCTACCATGCGCCTCAAGCAAAGGTAGACCTCTCCCTGCCCATTCTCTCCTACTATTAGTTCAGCAGCACCTACCTCTAGGAAGAGACTGAATGTAGGTTCTGAATGCTGGCCGTAAATATTCTGGGATAATAAGTTGTACCTGCAGTGAAGAGCTCATTTCCCTAAAACCCAAGAGAAAACAGCTCCTACCACAGAGCCTTATTTTCTACAACCTCCTTCAGGACATTGGTTGCTCTAATTCTAAACAGCAAATATTTTAAGAACTGCAGGATATGTTAAGAAACATCACCAAATATTTTAGTCTCCAAAATTTGCCTTAAAAAAAACTAATCCTCTAGAGGAAACTGTTGCCTGAATTCTAAACAGCTGCTTGAAAATGAAAAAAGCATCCATACTGTTTATGGAGGATCTAACATTATGTGCTCCCTTCCACTGAGCAGGAAGAGGAGCAGGAGCAGAAGCAGGACTTTTCCCAGGACTTAAGGGCTTAAGCTAATGTGCCAGCTCCTGCTGCATTAGATGTAATAGGCTAGAAGCTCATACACATCTGAATGGAAAAAAAAATTTAATGGAACATTTTCCATAGCTGCTAAAACGTATTCTAAACCAATGAAACATTGGTAAATGACAGCTAAGAAGAAAATCCTCAAGCTGTTGTTCAGTCTAAAATCTTTTAAATGTTAGAAGTTGGCATTGATTGCAGGTTTTAAGAGGACTACAGAGGGTCATTAAAACTGAAACACAGTACACAGAGTAACACTGGATTCATAAATCACTTGAGGGAAAGGTAGACTTTCTAGCAAACATTCCAGTACCATCCCTGTTTTCCTAACACTAGACAGCATAATGTAGTTCCCAAGAGTACAGGTGAAATACATGAACCCAAAAATCATTAAATCCTCTCTACAGGCTATGTAGGAAACAAGTGAGATGAGCTCCTACAGCTGTCTGTATGCAGCTCCTCAGTCCTCTTTGCTAAAACTAGCAGAACAATCTGGAGTTGAGCCAGCACCATACCTGGTTTTTAACATCTCCATTTTAAATTTACAATTCTTTTGCTCTTTGGCAGTGTCTGTCACTTTGACCTAAACTGGGTACTACTTTATAGTGGGGTTTTGGGTTGCTGAAATCAGTGAAAGTGCTTGGTATGCAGCACGATGAACTCTGAGCAAGAGTGGCAGACCTGGAAAGATGTATTTATGTATCAGTACCTGCATCCATTAAGAAAACTGTCCCCAACCTAAGGCCTGTGGGTTACATAAAAACCAGTCCAGTGTTACCTTAGGTCACCAACCAAATAAAAATTAGAGCTGTGTGAGGGAGGAAGCACAAAACCAGACTTTTCTCCCCAGCCTTATGTATGTGCAGTGTTTTGCCTATAAATTAGCAAGTTGGGGATCACTGAAGTAAGCTCTCTTGGTTATTATTTACTTAACTAGATTGGATCATACCCAAATGACCTGAAGGAAAACACTAAGAGGTCTGTCTTGCTCAGCTGAGAGGCTAATTAAGCTCTGTAAAACCCCACAATTTGCAGAAAAGAACGTGTAATATAGACATGTACAAGATTTACAAGAACAAACATCCTCCTTGCTATGAAGCTGTAAAGAACAGAAGGGAGGTCTCTAGCTAATTAGGTTAATAACAGCTTATAGCTTCACATAGAAGGACTAATGAAACAATAAAACCAGCCAGAAACAAAGTAGTTTTCCTCAAGAATAACTTTTTTTCCTTTTCCATCTCTTTCCACAACTTCTTGGAGTCAAGATTTTACAACATGGCATGCTTTCAATTTACCCCATAATTAGCACAGCAATTTGCTAACTGTTGTTTTTGCCTTGTTTCAAAGTGCTGTTCAGTACAATCTGATAAGTTTTACAAATTATTGCCACCGACACTGTTAAAATCTGAGTGTTTCATTCTACCTCCACAGCTTAAAACCATGCAGCTCGAACTCCATGCTGTACCTCTATGGTCTAATTTAAACTTCCTAACTATGAAAAGATAATCAATTCACTTTTTCAGTATGTGATTTTATTTTTCCCCTTGGAGCTCTCCTTTCTTCATAGTCATTCATTTTGAAAGTATATTAAGGAAAAAAAAAAAAAAAGTTAGCTATTGAAAAATGTTATACTGATATCTTGTCAGAGTGAGTGTCCTTACTGTTCACACATCTATACTAAGGAATGCAGAGAAGTTGAGTGTTACCAGGACAGGTTTGGGTTTGGTGAACAAGATCCTTAGAATTCCACCATTGCTACTAGACAGAAGTACCCTTAGATAAGTATCATAGAATCATAGAACAGTAAGGTTGGAAGGGACCTCAAGGATCATCTAGTTCCAACCCCCTGCCATAGGCAGGGACACCTTTCACTAGTACAGCTCACTCAAGGCCTTGTCCAACCTGGCCTTGGACACCTCCAGGGAGGGAGCAGCCACAACCTCCCTGGGCAACCTGTGCCAGTGTCTCACCACCCTCACTGCAAAGAACTTCCTCCTAACATCCAGTCTAAATCTCCCCTCTGCCAGTTCAAACCCATTGCCCCTTGTCCTGTCATTGCAAGACCTTGTCAATAGTCCCTCCCCAGCCTTCCTGAAGGCCCCTTTCAGAATATAAAGTGATCAGATGCAATTCAGATCTTGGTAGCCAGAACCCTGTTGGTAGCAAGTAAAATTTTAAGCTGCTAAATATTATATCACATCAAGGCAAAGACTGAACTGATTTTAGCCGTTTAGAAACCTCTAGTTAAGTGTAATTAGGGTTGCAATCATGTGGGTCAGAATTAGTTTTAGTCAGGGAGAACATTCTAGCCAGAAGTTCTCCCACAAATTACTATCAAAAAAAAAAAAAAATAAAAAAAAGATGGCATCAAATCAGAAGTCTCTGAGGAACATTTTTGTTTTGGCTTTCTTTACCTTGAGCTCATCCGCATCATAGAAGTCTACGCGCACCGCGGGCACCATCCATGTCTGGAACAGAGTCGCCAGGATCTGCTTGGCAATTGAATCTGCGATGAGGTGAAAGTGGAGTGGGTTTCGTCTGACATGAGAAAGGAGAGAAATACATTAGTTCAAATGGCTCTCATTCCCATTCTAGAAGAGCATCTGAACTTACGAAGCTTACTGTGCACAGCTCTGGAGCCCTCAACACAAGAAGGACATGGAACTGTTGGAGCGAGCCCAGAGAAGGGCCACAAAGATGCTCAGAGGGTTGCAGCAGCTCTGTTGTGAGGACAGGCTGAGAGAGTTGGGGCTCTGCAGCCTGCAGAAGAGAAGGCTTCCAGGAGACCTTAGAGTAGCCTTCCAGTATCTGAAGGGGGCTACAGGAAGGCTGGGGAGGGACTATTGACAAGGTCTTGCAATGACAGGACAAGGGGCAATGGGTTTGAACTGGCAGAGGGGAGATTTAGACTGGATGTTAGGAGGAAGTTGTTTGCAGTGAGGGTGGTGAGGCACTGGAACAGGTTGCCCAGGGAGGTTCTGGATGCTCCCTCCCTGGAGGTGTTCCAGGCTAGGTTGGACGAGGTCTTGGGTGACCTGTTGTATTGGGAGGTGTCCTTGCCTATGGCAGGGGGTTGGAACTGGATGATCTTTGAGGTCACTTCCAACCTAAATCATTCTATGATTCTATAATTCTGTGATCTATGTCTAAGGTCTCAGTGTTCAGAATGTTCTGTGGAGTTCTGCCCCATGGTCAAAATGCTGAGACATGACTTGAATGAATATGACATTAACAGAAATACTGGATCACTTTCTGAGTGGTTGTAAAGAAAGATAGTTCATTTGACAGCAAAGGAACTGGTCCCTTCTACTGGGCCCCTTGAAAGAACACCAAGTTAATCCCCCTCTGGGGACTTGAGCTGCTCTGTTTCCTGGTCAACCTGATAATGTATCCTTGTGGTAAGAAGAGTTGTCTGTGGAGAAGTGGAGGGTGGAAAGGAAGCTTAAAAGGTCTAAAGCTACGCCAGGGGAAGTTTAGGCTGGAGGTGAGGAGAAAGTTCTTGACTGAGAGAGTCATTGACTGCTGGAATGGGCTGCCCAGGGAGGTGGTGGAGTCACCGTCCCTGGAGGTGTTCAAGGCAGGTTTGGATGTGGCACTTGGTGCCATGGTCTGGTCTTGAGGGCTGTGGTATCGGGTTGGACTTGATGAGCTTTGAGGTCTCTTCCAACCTTGGTGATACTGTGATACTGAAAAATAATCATCTGAATGAGGTGAAAATTTAGGACCATTTAGTTTACATGGATTTTTTTCCTACAAAGTAAACTTGAGGTATCAACAGCTGTCCTATGAGAACCTAAAGTTAGGTGTTTTGGGTGAAAATGATCAGTGATGAACACCTCTCTTGTGAAGGAAGACTGAGAGAGTTGGGGTTGTTACACCTGGAGAAGAGAAAGCTCTAGGGAGACCTTACCTTGGCCTTTCACTACCTAGAGGAGGTCTATAAGAAAAATGGGGACAAACATTGTAGCAGGGCCTGTTGCAACAGGACACAGAGTAATGGTTTTACAATTAGAGAGATTTAATCTACATATAAAGAAGAAATTTTTTACAATGAGGATGGTGAAACATTGGAATAGGTTTCCCAGAGAGATGGTAGAAGCTCTACATCTGGAAACATTCAAGGTCAAGTGCAGGGGGCCCTGAGCAACCTCATCTATTTGAAGATGTCCCTGGTCACTGCAGGGGGGTTGGATTAGATGATCTTAAAAGATCCATTCCAACTCAGTGTATTTTGTGATTGTATGATATGAGAAAATTGTGATGGCAGAATAAACTCACAGCTGATCTTCATTGAACCATGTCCAAAACACTGAGCCACAACACGCTTTCCACAAAGACAAAAGGTCTTTTAATCTCTGTCTTGCTCTGAAGCAGACAAGATGGACTGGCACAGGCTGCCAGCCACTGACTGTCCCATTACCAAGCTAAAGGGATCACAGTGATTTTGCCTGCTTCACCAGCTCAGCAGGAGAGAAGAGGACATCCTGGCTCATGCAGATTCAGCAGTAACCAGGCACCTCGCCAGTAAAAAAATGGGAAGAAGCAGTGATCAGGAAACACATTTCATTAGCAGAGAAAAGGCCAGGAGAAATGAAGTGCAACACCTGTGGCTTTGGGTACAGGTAAAGCAGCATCTCAAGGCAAAGAGGTGTTGAACGTCAAGATACACATTGCACATCAGTCCCTCTGCTTCGCAGGGGCCAAGTCTGGTATCCAACAGGGCTATTTCCCAGCTGGGGTTCTTTAGTAATTTCCTTTCCTCTCCTTTCTTTACTTTTTTTTTTTTTTTTTTTCAAGA
>VWZE01022355.1:0-35152 GCA_013396675.1 Eubucco bourcierii
AATATTCCAATTAGCCTCAAACCAGCACACATATATAGTGCATAACACTGACAAGTGGCAAATAAGAACACACTTGAAATTTGTAGTTTGCAAAAACTTGTGAAATACTGGTGTCACAATTTCTGGGGGGCATCATACACATGTAAGATGTTACTATAATTACCATATACATTTATCACCTGACTACCTAAAACTACTGCTACTTGGAATCTTTATACATTTTAAAGAGGAAAGGATGTAATTCTGTAAGAGTTTGGAGAATGTTTTTAGTCATTAAAGATGATTTTCAGAACCTGTGAAAATGAAAAAGAAAACTTGGTTTGGACATTTAATGATTTTCAGTCATCAGGTGTTGCTCTTCTAAAAGCTGTTCACCTCAGAATAGCTTCTAGATTTAAAATTCTTACTGTTTCCATGGTTCATCTCCTTTTTCTATTACTCTAAAAATAAATCAGTCTTCAGATTCATAAAATAAGTGTGTAAACATTAATGCCTACCAGAAGCAGCCTCCCCTTGGATAACTACCATAGCAGAAGAATACTGGGGAAGTGACATCTTTTTGTAAGTCCACAGCAAAATTGAGTTTCTACTCCAGAGCACGACAGGAGAAGAAAACACTTATGAGGAAAAGATGTAGAATAACATGGAAGAAAAATGGAGGCTATAAGCTCATTGGAGAAAAACAAGAACATAGGGAAGGTCAAAGGTGAGGAAAAAGTGCAATGTGCCAAAAAGATATGAAAGGGAAGAACAGAATGAATGAAGGATGACAGAAAAGAGAGGAAAGCATACAGCAGGTACACAAAAGAGAATTAATAACAGAAAGCTGTGGGAAAGGAGAAAAAAATACAAATGAGATTATATTTCCTTTATTACAGTTTCTGGGAAAGCATCAATGACAAAGTACATAGTTAAATGAATGAATGAGTGTATAAAATGGATAAGATATGTCAGCAGAGGTCAGGGGCACATATAATCAGATTCGCCAAGAGCAACAGAATGCCTAGGGCTTGTCCTTAATACCATCACACTGACACAGCAGTTTTGCCCTGGATTCCTCCTTGGAAGAAAAAAAAAAAAAAAAAGAAAAAGAGAAATCAAATGAAGCTTGGCCTATATTTACTGCCAATCTCTTCGTTTTAATCTTTCCCATCCACCATCCTGTAAAGTAATGATAACCAGTGTCAACTCTCTCTGATTTCTCATGCACTGATTTATTTTGATTCTTTTGAGGTTTCTCATTTTAACTTTTGCTTAACTTGAATTAATCTTTCCTCCGATGGTCAAGCCTCACAAGGGGGTTCTGTGCTTGGCCTTTTTTTTCTCCTTTTCCCTGCCTCCTTTTTTATTTTAAGGGGAAAAAAAAAAAGAACAAAAGAAAGAAAATTTTACTCACTTGGTAGATTTGTTTCCATGGCTTTCTTGCTTTTTCTCAAAGAAGAAAAGAAAAAATGAGAAGGACATTGAGTACAGACAGAAGACCTGGGCACTTGTCTTTGCAGTGATGTATTTTTTTAGAAATTGGTAATCCATAGGAATTAAGATAAGAGTGGAAAACAACTACTTCTGCCAAGACAGAGAGAGTAAGAGGACGTATTCATTCTTCCAGTTTCTGACATGATATGTTCAAATACCTTTCGGATACAGTATGTCAGCTTGTGTTTCACTATATGATCTGACATAATGCAACATGACACACCAATTGTTTTGTGACAGAAATGTAAGGAAAAAGAGCGTCTCTGCTCTGCTGGTAAAGAAATCATTTTAAGTAGAGAAATAGCCAGATTTCTCCTAAACATTCATGCATCAAAGTGTAATGGCCTAGAGAGCTTTCCCCTTCCTGCAGCTCCTGCTGCCAGGGATCAGGGACAACTCAGCCATAATGCAGCTGCAGGCTATCCCCATCCACAGACAGCACTGCCAGGAGTCCTGGGCCAGGGTGCCCCCCACCCCCTTTCTATGACAGTGGCTTTTAAGCAGACACTTTCTTGCTTGGCACCAGCCTGAACTACAGCACCAGATGTGTCACAGACAGAGCTGTACCTGCCCATGGACCAAACTGATCCAGATTGTACCAGGACATGTATTGGCTTCCCAGACTCTCCTCAGGCTAAGTGTCGTTAGTAGGTCGAGGGTGGTTCTCCTCCCCCTCTACTTTGCCCTGGTGAGGCCTCATCTGGAGTATTGTGTCCAGTTCTGAGGTCCCCAGTTCAAGACAGACAAAGAGCTGCTTGAGAAAGACCAGCGCAGAGCCGCAGAAATGATTAAAGAAGTTGAACATCTTCCTTATGAGCAGAGACTGAGGGAGCTGGGGCTGTTTAGTTTGAAGAGGAGATGACTAAGGGGTGACCTCATTCATGTTTAGAAATATGTAAGGGGTGAGTGCCAGGAGGACGGAGCCAGCCTCTTCTCCATGATGCTCAGTGACAGGACAAGGAGCGATGGGTGGAAGTTGAGGCGCAGAAGGTTCCATGTGAACCTGAGGAAGACTTTTTTCCCTGTGAGGGAGACAGAGCACTGGAGCGGGCTGCCCAGGGAGGTTGTGGAGTCTCCCTCTCCCTCTCTGGAGATATTCAAGAACCACCTGGATGNCATGATGCTCAGTGACAGGACAAGGAGCGATGGGTGGAAGTTGAGGCGCAGAAGGTTCCATGTGAACCTGAGGAAGACTTTTTTCCCTGTGAGGGAGACAGAGCACTGGAGCGGGCTGCCCAGGGAGGTTGTGGAGTCTCCCTCTCCCTCTCTGGAGATATTCAAGAACCACCTGGATGCATTCCAGTGGAATCTGGTATAGATCCTGCTCTGGCAGGGGGACTGAACCAGGTGATGTTTCGAGGTCACTTCCAGCCCCTGACATTCTATGATTCTATGATTCAGGCCTACGTCACCACTACAGATTTGTCTGGCAGTCACTGAGATACATCTGACCTTAGTCAGGATCGCTGGAGTCAATCCTGTCACTGATTCACTAATTCATGTACCCAGTTTGAACCCACAGACTGTTGGTCAGACCTGACTGGGATTCCCAGATGTGCTCATTCACCTTGATTGGGGATCACAGGATGGGACCCTGACTGCAGTGCCATGCTGATGTCCCTTCCCTAAGTGACCAGTTGAAAGTGCTGAGCCCCAAGCCAAAAATGAACGCTCAACCAGGAATGGCACTGTGCCCTTTAACCCTGTAGGTCCTCCTGCTGCTTTCCAATCCTGGTATATTTTAATTGCAAAGCTTTTAATGTCAAACCACATTTGTAGGGCCCTGGATGTGTAGATGACCTTTAATTTCAGGCATGTATTATGTGTTCAGAGTGATTAAATGAGGAATCAAGTTCAACTTGTAACAGCTGGAAATTCCATGCAATCAGTCTGAGTATTGTAATTTTGAAGCTTTTCAGCAACAACACTTTCAGAGACTTGGGAGGGTTTTTGTTTTGTTTTTCACTTTTGCCAACTATTCACTCTTCACCATAGAATCATAGAATGGTAAGGTTGGAAGGGACCTCAAGGATCATCTAGTTCCAACCCCCTGCCATAGGCAGGGACACCTCCCACTAGTACAGGTTACTCAAGGCCTCTGCCAACCTGGCCCTGAACACCTCCAGGGAGGGGGCAATCTATAGCAGGTCTATCTGGTGTTCAAAAAACATGTAGACGTTTGGGGCATAGTTTAGTAGTCATGGTAATGCTGAGTTGATGGTTGGACTTGATGATCATTTCCTTTCTTAATGATTCTGTGATTCTATTCTGCCTGGTCCCAACAGGCTCAATCTGGTCTCTGAAAGGCACAATCTCTGGCTGCAGAAATGAGCATTGTAGCAATTCAATAACTGGAAGCTTCAACTGAATCTATGACTAATTTTCAGAAAATTACTACCAGTGTTACTTCAGAGTACTAAACTGGTGGGCCAGGACTGTTTGCATGTTTAAACCTAGAACAGACAAAGTTTCCCACTATACACAGCAAAACAATTCATGTGGCACATCACAATTTAGTGATACACAGCTCTAGAAACCCCACTGGTTAACTCCAGATTATATGGTAGTTCCTGTATTTACATACTTACAGAAATATGACTCCATTGGCACTTCAAGTGTGGAACAGAAAGAAAAAAACAGACTAGGTTTTACTAACTTAGGTTACTTTATCTAGATTTTTTTTTCAAGTGTCATTCAGTAAACTTCCATTCTAAATAAAGATATTCTAATGGATACTACCAGATTTCCTAAAGAAAAATAATTAAAATTAAAAAGAGCAGAGGAGGTATGAAAAAAGGAACTCTGATCCTCCTAGTATTGAGCACACCAACAAATGCAAAAGAAAATAACTTTGATTTCTTTATATTTTAATTAATATTTTGGGGAATATGACTCCTGAATTCCAACAGCTTGACATCATTGATAACTTCAGCCCCTTTCTGCAACAGAGTTTAGTTTGGCTAGTGAATTTGTGAGAGGTATAGGAAAATAATTCCAAGTAGCACCTTTTTGTACTGCTTCTTCCCTAATAAGGAGCAAGGGAATGAGAGCAGAGTGGCAATAATCCTCTGTGTAGTTACCGAGTCCATTCAGACCTCTGTGCACAAGTATGGAATTGCTAAAGAATTCCTATAATGAAAAAGAGATTTTGTCTTAACTGACTCTTGAAATTCTTTCAGCTGGGGAATTGCAACAGTGCTATTAAAAACCAGTTTTATTGACATGACACGTTTCCTAGGATAGGCCATTAATCATTCTGTGTTATTGTATCAATAGTGTACTTAACATTCAAAATTCGAGCAAAATCTTAATGATACAGCTATCAGGAGGAAAAATGTAACGCTGAATCTAGCTAAGTGGTGCTTCTGCCATGACTGAATAGCACAGTCAGGCAAATACCTAGCAGGTGGATTTCTCCTGGTTAGTGTAGGGTTTTATTTCTTGAAGCATTGTTCTTTAAAACAGAAGGACAACAGTGTCATTCTAGTAACCTACCAACCTAGTCAAGAATGCTTAGAGACAGGTTCTTTTCATGTACTATTCTCTGAAGTTTTATTTCAAATTATATGCATTACCACCTCCTTAATCGAAATACTGGTCGTCTGTTTCATAGAATCATAGAATTGTCAGAGCTGCAAGGGACCTCAGGGATCATCCAGTTCCAACCCTCCTGCCACAGGCAAGGACATCTCACACTAGATCAGGTTGCTCAGAGCCACACCCAGCCTGGTCTTAAAGACCTCCAGGGATGGGCCTTCCACCACCTCCCTGGGCAACCTGTTCCAGTGTCTCATCATCCTCATGGTAAAGAACTTCTTAACATCCAAACTGAATCAGCACCAAGGAACACTGATTACTACGGTTCTATATGGTTTGCACCTGGAGTACTGTATACAGTACTGGAGCGCCCAGCACAGGAAGGACATTGAACTGTTGAAGAGAGTCCAGAGGAGGCCATGAAGATGCTCAGAGGGTTGCAGCAGCTCTGCTATGAGGACAGGCGGAGAAAGTTGGGGCTCTGCAGCCTGGAGAAGAGAAGGTTTTGAGGAGACCTTATAGTAACCTTCCAGTACCAGAAGGGGGCATACAGGAATGCTGGGGAGGGACTATCGATAAGGTCTTGTAATGACAAGACAAGGGGTAATAGTTTTAAACTGGAAGAGAGGAGATTCAAACTAGATATTAGGAAGAAATTCTTTCTGGAAGAGAGGAGAGTCAAACTAGATATTAGGAAGAAATTCTTTCCAGTGAGGGTAGTGAGACACTGGAACAGGTTGCCCAGGGAGGTTGTGGTTGCTCCCTCCCTGGAGATGTTCAAGGTCAGGTTGGATGAGGCCTTGAGCAACTTGTTCTAGTGGGAGGTGTCCCTGCCTATGGCAGGGGGTTGGAACTGGATGACCTTTGAGATCCCTTCCAACCTATATCATTCTATGATACTAAGCAAAAACAACTTAATAAGGCAGAGGCTACAGGTTTTTAATACTGTTTGCCTAATAATAACCTGTCCTCATTTACATAGCACTGGGAAGAGGATTCATTTTTACTTTACAATATATAGAGTACATTGTAACTTCACAACTTCATGATGTATAATTTATTTATGTGTCTTAATTAGTATGTCTTATTTTTGCTTGTCCTGGCTGTTGCCTCAAAGCATTTTTTTTTTAAAAACAAACAAATAAGTATAACTAGCAGCATTGCATTAGCAATCCTGTCCAAGCAAAAGGGAGATTCAGAGGTAAGGAAGTTGTCAGTGATACATCATAGAGACTAACACAGCTGCAGACCCCAACCAGTCAGCAGGGTGAAGCCTGAAGGGAATCAAGACATGCCTGATAAACATACCTCTTTTCCCTCTGCAAAATCTGGCCCAGCTGAGGTAGTGAAATTCTTGTCATGTCCTAAGTAACTATGTTACGGCTTGTCAGAGGCACAAAGAAGCTGTGGTTCTGTCATGCTTATTATATTCCCCCAGATCCATATGGTCTATACAAGCTTAAGATTCACTTAATGCACTGAATTTAAAAATAGCCCTGTGGAGCTTTGGTCCTTTTGTGTCCCTTGTTTCAGGCTATCCCATAGCTACCCATAGCTACTCAGGTCTTATCTCACTGTTCTGCTTGCCTCCCCAAGGAACTGAAAGCAAGTTGTCGCAGTCAGACATGGAATCCCTGATCCTGTACATTAAACTTTCCCTTTAGATTTCCATTAAAACAGTTCTGTGGCAAGTGTAATATTAGGTGGCATAGAGAACACCTGGTTAACACAGGCATCTAAGCCAGTTGTGAATACCACCACTACCACCATTGCTTTCTCACTACTTTAATTCAATCTAGAACTGAACAAAGATCACAATATACACTATAGTAGGGCATCAGAAGCCAGCAAGAGACAAAAGAAAGGTGATAGGAATGAGAACTGCAGCATGTCAGAGGAAAAAACTTGGAAAACACAAACCTCACTAACTTCTTTTTCAAATGAAGCATGACTATCAATCTGCTGTGTTTTTACAGACTTAGTTTATGAATGCAATGGTTCACCATACTTGATTGAGGTTTAATAAAAAAATCCCAAAACTCAAATGGGTAATAGTCATTTTTGGTATCTGATAACAGACTGATGGCCTTCAGTTTTCTCAAAGGAAATTCAATTTTAATAAGGATTAAATTCAAATTGTCAGTGAAGTATCCACCCCCAAATAATTATTTCTCATATTCTGAACACTGGTTGCATTTTGTCTTCCAAAACATCGTATTTTAAGCTAGCACCAGCTAAATCATAGAATATCCATATTAATAAAGCTGTCTAATGTGAAAGCATTGCTTTTCTCACAATATTTCATGTCCCAAAAGTCTTTAAAAATATCACAGGAAAAAAAGATTTATCTGTGAGAAGTGTCAGAAGCATTGAAGTAAAAATAAACATTTTTTTTTTCAGCTGAAGTTTCTATGTTCAAGAAATTAACTTACAGTGTTCTTGTATCCCTCTGCTGCTTCTTATGTCTGTCAAAATAATTTCAATAAAGCACCAATGACTATTTTAATAAATTCCTGATGAGTTAATATACTCCTTGTTAAGGTGTGACTGCAGGTTAGGTTTGCTTTTGATTCAGTGCCAAATACATTTACTGTTTACAGAACAGCAGAAATATCAGGTATAAGAAATGCTGCTAAGCTGGAATAAAATTAATTGAACTCACATTTTTGGACCTCTACCCCTTCACGATCTACTGCCATTTCAGACAATCTTCAAAATAAATATCTATCATTCAAATGTGCATAAATATCTTTACCCCAGGATTTAACAAGACAAATGGAAATCATTACAATTTGGGAGCAGGCAGTTGGTTGTCAACAGTAAAAGTTATGGCTCCTTCTGAACAGCCATTACAAGTCAAAACAAGACGATGAGACTTCAAAAAGAGAGCACTACTAAAATCACAAAAGAACATCACTGGAGCAAGCCAAGTCAAGGAAGCAAATTATCTAATTAATTTATGAGTTCTTAGTTCCTTATACTTGTTAGCTGCCTAGAGTAGCTTTACAGATTTCTCAAAATGATGCAATACAGGGGGAAATCAGAGGAGAAAAAAGAATATCTGCTTTTCACAGAAGACAGTAAGAATAGCAAGTCAGGGAAAAAGAAAACAAAAACAAACAAAAAACCCCACAACCAAAACTGGTTTTGCTTTTCCTATGTATGGAAGGAAATGAAGGTAGGATACTTCAGAGATACTCCAGAATATTTTCCATGAAATAACTGATTTTGAAATCACCTATAATTGAAAGCACAGGTATTTTTAGCTTTGTATAGTAAGTAGAATAGTGTAGAAACAAAGGAAATGGTATGTGGTGCATCTACAGAGTTTAGAAATGGGAAACCCAGAGGCCAAGGATGTTTTTCTCCAAAAATAAAAGGATTCTGCCAGTTAGGGCATGTCTTAAGCAAGGTAACGAGAAGTAATGCTATTCCAAGCATTACTTTCAACATTGGGAATAAATAAGAAGCAATAAAAAATAGACTATGAATGAAGCATTCTTCCTCCAGTACAGTCCCTTCAAGGTGACAGCCAGTTAGGACTTTATTTCAGTGTAATGATGGAGATAAAATGCATATAATCCAGTTTTGTCAGTTGATTTGGCTCTTGACAATGAACTTTTAAGCATGTGGTCATAGGGTTGGAAAAGCCAATATATGTGAAGAAAAGTTCTCGAGCAGGGTGGTAACAGTCTGGAATTACATGCTAGGGCTCACTCAAGGGGGTTTCCACTGCCATAATTTCAACAGATAAATTTTATAGTATGACAGTTAATCACACAGGGACACAATGAGGATTTCCAGGAAATGTTTGAATTGCTCCACTCAGTTTTTGAACAGCGTGACTCATTTCTAATGTAGGAAATAGGAATTTTGCTCTTTAAATAAAGGAATCAAAAATGTTAGGTAAGATAAACTGTAAACAAAGGAAGTCAAATTATAAAAAGAAATATTGCCTACTACAGGAAACATAAACATAATACATAAAAAATAACATTAAAATGCTCCACTCATTCTGGCCTGTAACATATGGGCAGAGCTTAAACCCATCATTCTTGCACCAGTTTTTGAAAACCTGTCCCATCAGTTCACCTCATGATAGCAACTCCCATGAATGGATTTGGTCTTACATTGCCCTAAATTCCTTCTACTTTTCTGGTGTCCTAACATATCATCCAAGCTCTTGCTATACTTCTTTTTAATAAAAATGGAAGAACAGCACGTCCATTCAAGATAAAGTGATTCTTTTTTTTCAGAATGAAAAGAAATGCTTTCAGTACATCTTATCCACAGATATATAGCCACTAGTAAAAGCTAATTTGAACTAAGACTGGATATCCTGGCAATCTTTTTGAATCCTCAAATCAATACAAAGTTGCTAAATGCAGAGGGAGGGGAAGAAAAACAGTGGTTTCTGGTTTGCTTGCTGTTTTGCATGTAAGATTGCACTTGAAATTCATGCACCATGCAAAGATGGCTATTACACATGTGTTCTCCTCAGGCCTCTTACAACGACATTTGCAGAAGACTTGTTTTGACAGGCTGAATTACATTATGGAGTTGTCTTCTTTCCTTTATAGCACACAGAAGGAACACAGTGCAATGAGGTCCCAACTTCAGGCCTGAAATTAAGTGTTTATCTTAACTCTTTCTGCTTCTGGGCCAGTGTTGCATCTTCTGCTGAGCGCATTGAGACTCAATGTAAACACACAAATTTGCCACCATGAATAAAGCCAGAAAGGTTGAAAGTATAATTATATGGCTCCTGATGCACTGCAAATAGAATCTGTTGTGATACAAATGATCAGTAACTGGAGTATCATAGCATTAAGAATATAACAAAAAATCAATAATTTCTGCTCAAAGGTACCCTCAGAAAAGAAAAGGATGAAACAAAGATGGTGTCACTGAGAAATTTACCCTGTAGGAACAAAAGAAAATATTATCTAAAATGCACCATTAGAAATCCCAAAGTACAAAAGGAGAATATTATTTCTTAGAAAACTTTTGCCAACATTATGGAAATTATATCAAAGTATAAACACTGGTAGGCTTTTACTCATAAATCATTGTGATAAATTAGAAATGTCCACCAGTGTTAAGTAAAATATGTAAATGCCAAAATTATTTGTCACTAAATCATTGCCACCATCACCACCTGTTCTTTTAAAGGAAAGAAAATGGGAAAAACAAACAAACCACCACAACAAAAACTGAGCTTCCTTAATGAAGCACTTCAAATCTCCCTGTCTGTTTTTCATCTTTTAATGTAGCTCAGGTTTAGGATCACCTTGAGTTACTTATATTCTTGGAATTTCTTAAATCAGCTTTAGTTTTTAATTCTATATAGTTCTGAATTCTATAAAAAGTTGTATTTTTAAGTGAATTCTCAACTGCCTTTTTCCTTTCAAAACAGAGCATATATCAAATAGGTAAACTTGTGACTAGGCAAGTTTTGACTGTCTGCATAGATCTGTTTTTGTTATAGGAAGAATGCAGTGTGCATTTTAAAATCATTCCTGCACATCCAACAGTATTTCCTGGGAGAAGTACCAATGAAAAAGGTGGAATAAGGACTTGGAGAAGTTTTTTTATACAAATCTTTCTTTTTGCTCTTCTTTTGGTTTTACTCTTGAGCCTGCAGTTGGCTGCGTATTTAGTGCTTCCACTGGGAAATGGAGTGAGAACTCCAATCTGTATTTATACAGGATCCATACTCTTTTTATCATTTAAGCTGTTTTCATACATCCTTTTCCAGCTAGAACAACACTGGTGAAATAATTAACTTGTCCAGTCTGCTGCAGTAGTTAGAGGTTATTGTCTCCCCTAATCTCCCAGCGGAGCTGCCTGTATTAGCAATTCCTAACCTGTTTCAGTTCCAATCAGTCTGATTAGTAGAATTCCACAATGTATGCTTTATTTGTTAACTTGGATCATTTTGTTAAGAAGAATACAGAAGAGAAAAATCCATCAGATTAGAAAAAGAACTACCTTCTGCAGGGAATATTGACATGAAGAGAAAGAAGGGCTGGAGGAGCAGTAACTGCTTCAAGCTGGTATGACTCCAGACAGAGGGATAGACCTTCATTAAATCAGCCTGAATGCACAATAAATATATATATACTGGTTTTCACTTTCTACTACGACAAATCTGACTTACATCAGCTGCAGGAAAACAAACACCTGACCTAGCATTAAGTTAGATTTTTCACAAACAGATGATACCTGATCTAGCATAACCTCTTTAGAGACAAAGCTACTCTTTCAAAAATGTTTATAAACATGACCTGTCAGGGAACAGTTGCATGAGTTCAGCAGAATGTCTCATCCAGACTCAGCATTTCTGTCCTGTGCTCTCTGAAAGCAGTTAACATCCCATGGAAGTTAATCTGAACCCTTAAAAGCAGGAAGGACTATATCCAGTCCTAAATCACAAAAGGAAAATTTTAAAAAATCTCATTTTTCTGTAATTCTGAGAATAAATATACCAAGGAAAAGAAAGTCCATGATGCATTTCTCAGGCTTTATAGATGTATACAGATGACCATTACCTTGACCCACAAACCTTCTGCTGAATCCTCTCTCCTGTCCAGTTGAGGAGGGGAGTGACAGCACAGCTTTGGTGGCACCTGGCATCCCGCCAGAGTTAACCCACCACAAATGAAGAATAAGAGAGTGACACTACTGTCACATCATCACCAAGTTAAGTGTAATCAATATCTACCTGTACAGAAGTGTTTTAAATACATCTACTTGTTTACATCAGGTACATGCTAGCCTTAATCTATATTTTAAATATCATCTGGTTTTCAAATTGCACTGTAACAGTCATTGGCATACAGTAACTTATAGTTACCAAAATAAATTATGGTTTTGATGCTAAAACTGTGTACAATGTAGATGTGTTTGGTGTAGCTAGTGTGATGTTTGCTTCTTCACAGTTTTCTGATTTATTCTATTTTTTTTTTCCCAGAAGATCTGTTGGTATAAAAGTAAACAATTTTGCACCATACCTATGTCATGTTTTGTTGAATCTACATCAAGATGGTAGTGCCCTGCAGCACCTGGAAATGTGCACTGATCTTCTGCAACACTAGTTCTATCTCTTCAGGACGAAAATTGATTTTTCTCAAACTGGCATGTAGAGGTACAGAGTGTACCCAGTGATCCATAGCTCAAGTGTGTGTAACAATACCAGCCTCAGTGGTTGAAGAAGCAGTAACTTTTGAGTCTTTGCAAGCAACAGTGCAAGAAAAAACAGACAATAGTGAAGAATTTATCTTATAAAATGCCAGGCAGTCAAGTTGTTCCACAGCTGCTGGAGGCCATTGTCAAAGCTGCTAAGTAAATGGTAGAAATAGTTTTCCCTAATTGGAAAGAGCTGGGATACCATGGTGATATGCTTTTTATAGCACACCTAACATAAACAGATGAAAAAAGGATTTCTAAGTACAAATTTTACGACTGCCTGATCTTCTCAGTTCTGTAGTTCACAGTGAAAGGCTAAAATCATCTGTTTTGAAGACTGAAATGGGAAGAAAGGCATTGGAATGTCCTCTTGTCCTCCTCCACCGTACAGTCCTGTCTGTAAGGCCTATGTTTATTGAAAAGAAAGCAAGCAGAAGATAGAATAAGCCTTTTCAAACAGAGAGTAACCAAGTGTTGTTAGTAATTCTTGTTATGTTGTTAGCAACTTGACGCACTTCTTAATGTATGAGAGCCGGACATACATCTTAGAAAGGACATGCGTAAGAAGCAGTGTCACCAGTGTCCACAGACTGCTCTGTTATATTTTGTTAGTACCTGATCCAACAGAGAATGCATGGCCTCAGATGGGATTTCACCTGCAGAGTGGCTGATCTGTTAGTTAAGAAAAAGATTAAGCTTAAAGAGAAATCATCATTTAACACATCTGTGACTTATTTTGGCCCTTCACAATTTCTCTGAAGGGTGTATGAGCAATGACATTTTTACTACTGCTGAGTCCTGAAGACCTGACAAACAGGTCACATTTCTACTTGGACTGGTTCCTGCAGGGTTCAGAGCTTAAAAAAATCTCTTTATTTATTTCTTACTACACGTGTGTAAATGAAGGAGAATTTTCATGTGGCCAAGGAGAGATGGCACATAAAAGACTTCAGACATTGTAACAGTTGAAAGTGGAGATATCTGCAGTCACAAGTGCAAAGTGACCTTTGTGGATTTAGTTCCTTTTGTTCTCATTGAATATGCTCTGTCTTCTTCTCCTACCAGCAAATAAGGATGGTAAAAAACTAAGCCCTGGCTTTCTAGAATACCTTTAAGAAGGACATTTTAGAAGGTGCTGCAGTTGCTTGGTCGTTTTTAAATTCAGATATAAATAAGTAAGCATAACTGAGATCAGGTCCTAAATAAATTTCCAACATGTAGAGGGCTTAGTGATGAACGAGTTGAACATAAGTTCTAGAACCAAGGAAAGCCAAATATATGCTGGGCTGTATTAAGAAAACCATAGGGAAAAAATCTTAAGAGAAACCTTTTTTTTTTTTCCCCTCTACTTGACTCTCACAAGTTTGCACTAGGAGTACTGTGTGCTGTTTGGGGTTTCCCAGTACAAGCAAGACAATAATAAACTAAAGATAGTCTGGAAGAAGACCATCAAGATCATCATGAAGCAGGAGCATCTACATCATGTACATGAGAGAACTGAGTCATTCAGGCTTAAAAACAGAAGAACAAGGAGAGAATTAAACAGAATAGTCAGAAGATGTCAGACTCTTTTTGGAGATATATAGCAGTTGGATGACAGGCAATACACACACACCCTGTAACAAGGGAAAATGTAATAACTGGGAAAATAAAATTTCATACTGACAGTAGTCAAATACTGAAATAGGGGCCCAGAGAGTCTCTGAAATCTCTGTCCTTGGAGTCATTAAAACTTGACAAGTCATGGCCCTACTCTAAGTGTACCCTGCTTTTGGCAGAGTAGAGACCAGATGACTATGAGTGGCGCATTCAAACCTCCATTGATCTATGATCCCATGATAAAATCTTGACCTCATATGTCTGGACTTGCTAAATGTAGGAGAAATTTAATGGAGAGCTATGGCACCTGGGAGTAACCATAAATTCTACTGTGGCTGTGGAATATCACAATGTTAGCAGGTTAGCTTCTTATCATCAATTTAATGTCAGTAAAATTGAAATTAATACAAGTATTTAATTACTAAATCACAGGTTAAAGGAACAATCATCTCTTCTTCCCCTATCACTACACTATACAGGACAATATCAAAAATGTGTCTTCTCCCTTTTGCATTCACCAAAGTGAGAGCTGCTAACCTATGTTCTGTGTTCAGTGACAGAGAGAATTTTCTCATCAATCTCATGTGCCCACTGCTGTGGTTATTACATCCTGAGAGTGCAAATGGGAAGCCTGTACGAAATCTGAGGAAGGCAACGTTGTTCTTACAGACACATAAAAACTATATAAAGTGAACACAACTTTGAAAGTTGAGGCTATTCTGACCTCAAATTTGAGTTGTTCTGACAAAATGCTGTGGAAAAGAAATGAGCTTTAGCAAAACACAAAGATGATTTCAGCTAAGATTTTCTTTCTTTAAAACTGCAATGGCATATGTATCTTTTAAAGAACAGATTATGCTAATTATATCTCTTGCTTGCAGTAACATAGCTTCTGATAATCACAATTTCAACATAACTGTTGAAGGAAATAGCTTCAGTTGTGGCTATCACTCCCAGAGTGCTTCAGGCTCTAATGCCTAACAGTTTTCTAATTCTATTCACAGAAAGTATAAATCAGGATCAGATTTCAGTAATTTGCCTGTACTTTGACAGTGATTAGCACAGCGTGCAAGATGGACCACAATCTTCAGAGAAAGCTCACACAACTAACTGCAGAGACATGGGAATGAATTCTGTGGCTCTTCCCTGGTACAGAGCAAAAACTGAACTGCCACTGTAATGGGGAGCATGGCTTTGAGAAAGGACCTATCAAGACAGTAACACATCCAGGTGTTCCTTTACCTCAAATGCAGAGATATTAATAGTCTATTTAATTTTTACTAAAAAGAGAGCTAGCAACACAGTCTTACTTTTAATTTATGGTTCGTTAGGTCTATTTCTTAATGTGATTAATGACATATCACTACTTAAAGCACGGGACATTCATCAGCAGAACTGCATGCCCTTAAAACAGGTGTTGAGGGAATTTGAGAATGTTACAATGTAGTTTTACTATTTCTCTAAGAGTCTAAAATGACAAATTGCCAAAGAACAAAAACCATTACAATCTTGAAATAGGAATTAATTTTTGTGTATTTATTTTGACATTTTTTTTCACTACAGTTGCAAGGCTTTCATTAATCTGTATGTGGAGGGCATATGACTGTAGATGTAAATACGAACATAGGAAAACGAAGGAACAAGAAATAATTCGGATTTCAAAATGTTCCATTGTAAACTGTGAGACAATGGGTAAATGGAGCCTTTCTAAAGCTTGAAACTAGTTTTGGCCAAGATTTGTCCTTCTTAATGGAGGAAATGTGATTTGAAGCTTGATTACTAGGAGAATGAAAATAGGAGATAATAGAAAAAGAAAGAAATCCTGGAATATAACTATATAGAACTAACAATTATGTAGAGTACTGACCTAGAGCACATTGTAGGTAGAATACAAAATTAGTACAAGCTTCTCTATAATTAGAGCACAAAAGATCAGTTCTAAAAGTTAGTTATTTATCACGCAAAAGAAGTAGCAAAATAACTGTCCACAGAGGACACTATTGAGAAAACTGAGCAGTAGACCAGATAAACCAAAGACCTAGAGCACAGAAGCCCTCAACATTCCCAGCAAACAGCCTAAAAAGTAGATTGAAGCAGTGAGTCTTGATCCTTAACATGTTAAGACATTTATCTAATTAATTAATTAATTAGAAATGAAGTAGATATTATTAGTTGTTACTTTCTTTTCTAAGAGCTGTGCACTTAAGAATTTTTTTTTTTTTAAATCAGATATTATATTTTAATATTTAACAGTCTGTTTTACTGGCAGTAATCAGTGACTTTTGCTCTTCTGCTCAATTCTGTTCATTTTCTGGTTTATCTTCCTTCTGTTCCCCAACCCTGATTGTCTGTCTTGCCCTGCTATTTCATCTTCTCTTTCATGTATGTTGTAAACTCTCTGGAGTAAAACCTTGTTTCATTGTTATAGGTCTGCAGAGGGCCCAGGTAACTCAGACATAATCTACAAAAGGGAGGCTCAAGTGATAGAATACCAATAAAAGAATAAAAGAAACGTTATTACACTTGCATTCTAACATAAATAGGTGGCTAATGGATTTTAAACACTGATTTCATTAATTATAGAAAAATCAGCAATGGGAAAGCTTGTTGGTAAACAAATCTATATGAAAATATTTCAACACAATCTGTTGAAGTTATCACCAGAAAAACCTCCTGGTTCATCTTTCAAAGCCAGAGTATATTCTGAAAGAATAAAAAAGAAACAAGAATAAAGTAATAATCTGTACGGTCTGTTTGTCAAAAAGTAAGCTATAAATTACGCAGTGCCAGAGTGACCTGACCACTATGGTACACTGAACAATGACTCTTTGGAATTGAACTTAACAAGGTGTTGTATAGCATGACCCCAAATAAACATTGTATATGGGTCAAATTTACTCAGTCATTTGTGATTATGAAAATCTACATTCATAGCAGAATGCAACTTTTTTTTTTTTTCTCTTTGCTGCATGATGTATGTTGGATGACCTCGTGCATGAATGTTTGAGAGTAACTGATACAATGCCAAAGTAATATTGGAAATGTTCTGAAATAGGATATTTTAATTTTCATATCCATGTTCTTACTTATGTTTGTTTTTAAACCTGACTTCTAAATTCATCTTCTTAAGTCTTTCTAAAATTATGGCACTGCACAAAGCAATAATTGCTAAAACTTCTCATAGTTTGTTACCTCCATAACAACTGTACTTAAAAAAATTAAATTACATCCTGATTCTCACCTCTAGTTTTAGGTATTCTTCTCCCTCTTAAAAATCAATAATCTGCAGTCATACTCATGCACAGAAAAGCAGAATAATAATTGCCACAATTTCTTTAGGGTTTAACATATGATAAAAGCTACTTTTACTAATCACTGGGGAAAACTAACAATGGAATTTAGGTTGTTTTTTTAACTCTCCTGGTTAGCTGTCTTCAACTAGTTTTTGCAGTCTTCACATTACATGTCCTGGTCTTCTGGCCAACATGTTTAGAAGGGGACCTTGTTTTAATTTTTGTTTTCAAGCAATCAGATGTATTTGTCCTCTTTATGTGATTTCTCCTTTGATTATAGACTGTTTGGTCAAGTTTTTCTCTGACACTACATGAGAAGTACTGTAAACACAGCACTGTTTCTGCTTGCTAAACATCTGTGCCATGAAAAGATATTGCCTGGGAAATGAATTAGGCATGAATCAGTTTTTATGTGCCCATATAAAACAAATATGAAATAAATCAAATTAATGTTTAATATACTTAATTATCTTTTAATGTGTCTCAAGTCACATAGCATATGTCCTGTAAAAAGCACTTGGTTTGGCCCTCTGAACATGTCATGTATATGCTAATGATGAGAGATGGCACAAGTTCTTGCCAGAGTCGGAATCCGCAGGAAAAAAATGAGTTCCAAAATAGAGTCCCACTCTAAAACCTGTGTTAGTGCAGGCATATTTCATTTTGAAAAGGGTGCATTAATTAGAAATTCCTTTCACTGAATCCAGTGAATAATCTCTTTTACTGATTAATATTTATCATAGAATCATTGAGGGATCTCCTGAGCTCAACTACTCAAGCTCCCTTGCCCAAAGAAGGGTCAAGCTGGAGCAGGCTGCCAAGGGCCTTGGTCCAATCTCATTCTGATTATCTGAAGAATGCATATTTCACAACCTGTCTGGGCATACCTATTTGACTACCTTAACTACAAAAAGGAGTTTCCCTAGGTCTAACTCGGACTAACTGTATCATGATTTCTGTCATGATTGCTCATCCTGCCACTAGGCTTCAATGACATCTGACTATAGTTTTCAGAGGGAATTCTAATAGTTTATGGGGGAGGGGAAGTTAGTTATTAAAAAATAATAATAATACTTGCAGTTCTGGAAAAATGCAAAAAGTATCACTTAATATTCTTCACAGCTGAATTCCTGGGTTTGGTAAATGCTGGACTCATCTTCCAGTAATAAATTTGCTAGTAAAAGGGACTTTGAAAACTAAAAGAAATACCAGTTTACATGTAAATAATAGGATTCCCTTGAGTGTAAACAGAAATGTGGCATAATTCAGATCATTTTGTAGTCTTACAACACGGAGATGAGCAAATTTCTGTCAGAGTACACATTTAGTCATTAAAATGTAGATTATGGGTATCACTAACTATATATACTTCTATTTTGCCTACAGTATACTTACACTCAGAAATTTATGTATCTACACATGTAATGTCATGTATTCAGCTGGGCAACATTTGCATTTACGAAGCTTTCCACTTTTAACAAGCCTGATATAAAGAACCTGTTAAATGTCTACAATATGTTCACCTTTCACAGTGCATAATAAAGTCAAACACACTCTTACAGCTACTCCATTGCAAACATACTGGCAAAGAAATGAAATCTTTTAAGGAGTGAACTCGTCTGAAGGTGGTGATTGAAAGCATTTTCACATCTCAGGGAAAGAGCATTTTAACATTGCTTGCCACAGACATCCTGTCAGGTCTTCATGGGCTGCAGATAACACCTTTGGTACAGCATCAGAGTGAACTTTCGCCATTGATTCTACTCTAAAATGAGATTAATGCATTGTACTCATGGGTTGTATTCAAATTATAATTTTTGCTTGCTTCTTGCTCTTCACTGGGAAATAACTAGCTCCATATGACTCATCATGTCGTGGGAGTTCAATGCCAAGGCTGCTTGCACACAAAAGGAAATTACATAATTACACTACATTTTGTAAATCAAAAACTTAGTAATTGTTTTAAGATTATTTCATATTCCATTTTCAGAAGATGCTTCCCTGTGTAGCTATTTAGCAGGAACATTTATTATAAAAGTTAATTATGGTTTCTCAAAGAATTAAATGGGGGGATTTGGGGCTCTTTTGGTTTTTTTTTAACCAAATAATATCTCTGTTACATGCATTTCCGAATTTCTGGAGTCATGTTTTGGGTTTTCCCACATTCTTGACAATCTGGTTAATGAAATGTCATCATTTTTACTAGACATGTATCTAATCTGTACTACATAGTTTACTGAAGATATATACTATCAGGCAAAAAAAACCAAACCACAAATGTGCATTGCTACCACTGCTGTTATTAACAGTCTCTGAACAAATTTTAACTCAAGGAGAACATTTAAAAATTAATAAGGATTGGAAAAAGTACTGAAGCATTTTAAATAATGTTATTTCAGCATATAGTTGAAAACAGACAGGAGTTGAAAACAGACAGGACTTCTGAAACACAACTTCATTGGAGAAAAGAAGAACCAAGCAGAAAGCATTAAAAAAATAAGTATTTCCACTTTCTGACACTTATTTTTGTGGGTCTTGTTGGAGTCTAACACTGCTAATCCAGCAATCAGCACCTATTCCTGATGTGTTGCTTCCTAACTTAAGTTACAGGTTGTTACTTTAACCTTTAGAGAACGTCATTGCTTCTGAAGACTGAACCGGTAAGAGGGATAAAGAAAGAAAAAAAAAAACACTTCTAATTACTGCTATGTCAATTTGGGGACCGACATAAAAAAAAAAAATAAAAAAAATATATGTATACATATATATATATCCTTGTTTCTTACAATACAGTAGAATCAAAATAACTCTCAACTTCTTGAACCACATCTCTGTCTGGTTCCTGAAAATGCCAGTTTCACTAAACAGGATTTCTAGGCTGCAGGGAAGTGAAGAGAGGTAATAAAGGAGTTCTCATAATTTAATGATAACCGGTCACAGAGTACTGTTTAGCCAATTCCAATGCTTCAGAAAATTGGATTTTGATGAGGTTTCTGCACCTTAATTTCCTCTCCCTATGCATTTCTACAGAGGCCTATTACATAAAATACTGACTGAAAGCCAGCCCACAGTCTGCATACTTCAAGATGTTTTATTGCCTTTGTGAAACATTAGACACTCTGCTTATATTTACCACCTACTAACAGAATGGGACAGAAAATCAAATACATGCTGTGAAACTCACTGATGTTTTCTTCCATCTTTGGCACTTTCCTCTTCCTTTGAATGCTCTGCAAAACAGCTCTCCTTATTTTGCACTTTTTCCCTTTACCTCCACTTACTGAAAGCAGAGAAAGGGAACAGAATTCTTAGCCTACTATGTAGGTGACAAAACATTCATTTTCCCTCTACTTTGGGGACAACTTTGAGACTTGTTTCATAGCTGCATGACAAATCCACAACTCCTGCCCAAATCCTGGCTGAAATCCAGTCTCATAATTACATACCACCTACCTAAAATTCTCCCTTTAGTTCAAGCAGGATAGTGTGCCACTTTCTGAGCTCTCTTACTTTGCTTATAAGTTCCCATTGAAACTAAAGAGAATGGCAAGTTCACTGGTCTAAAAACATTACATACAATGAACCAGCAGTTCAGCAAAGACAGTAGAACTCTTTTCATAGACCTAGCCTAGAATACTGAAGCAAAAGCTGCTGCAGACAAATTAACATACTGGTCTGTGACAGCATTTAAGGTCCTGTTCTGCTTGATTACAAATAGGGTGGAATGAAAATCTTTTTATATGGAATCTGGACTCATAAGCCAAGCCCCAGTAAAAACTGTAATAGCATGTTCCCTCTCTGAAGACAATTAAGTGGTTCCGTTTTTATCTGTGAGGAATAAAAGTTTCGAAGAACTTTTTCAGGAAAAAGAAATGTCAGTCACCAGTGGAATTTGCTTTTCAGGTCCTAATGTAAATCTCACACTTGGATTAGATGAGTGACTCAAATCCCCTATAAGTTCTAGGCTTTCCATTTTTTATTAACACCTACAGCCATCTGAATTTTCATTTGTACTTGAAAAGAAAATTACTAAACATTTGGACCACTCTAACACATGATTACTAAATATTCATGGAACCTAAAGGAAGATCAACCAATTTAGATAGTACAGTGACTGACATTTGCAAGATAAAAGCAGTTTAACACGAGTTAAACATGAACTATCAAGTAGTCAGATTTTCAAGATCTTTCAGTGTTTAAAAGTTAAAGAGAAGGGAAATCAGTTAAAAAAAAATCTTATGAGAAGAGTGCCTATGACTATGGATATAAACCCCTGAATTTCAAGAAAGAAAAATCATCAGAACATTAATAAAATGAGAAAATTATTGTGAGGTAAAGTTAGACAAAAGAAAGTTAAAAATTAGGACAGCAGTAGAGAAGGTAAATTGACAAAGATTCTTGCTTAGGGTTTCAATTATTTTCCTTTAGCTTATGGCAGAATCATGTGTTCAGCATTTTCTTTCCTCTATTATATTCATCAGAGTAAAGTTTGTGGTGTTTAGATTCGCTACTAAGTTGACAGAGGGATTTTGTCAGTAATTTGCTTTGGTTGCTCAGTGATTGCCAGTCTGTTGTGATATATATTCACACAGAACATATTTGTTTGCCTACTGAGTAGGAGGAATGGAAAGAGGAGGAAAAAAATCAGTGTGGACATGATGACCTCCACTGTGAATTTTACTAAGTGACCAAATGGTTGCTGTGAATTTGTGTGACTAATGCTCTTTTAGAAACAATGTGGTAGACCTGATGGCTAGACAGAGTGCACACCCAGATGACACATTTTCCCCTTTGTATCAGTGGTATTATTCCAAGAAAGCACTTTTAAACATGCTAAATGGAGATCTGGCTTGATCTGATGATGGCTAACAACATGAAGCTAAGAGCCAGAGAAGCCTGTCTTAATTCTGTTTTTCCTCCACCAACTCTTCAAGTTTACAGAAAGTCACTTCACTAAGAATTGCCTGTATCTCCAAGGAGAACAACAAAGAAAAAAAATCAAACCAAACCAAACCCAAAAAACACCCTAAAAATAACCCCCACAACTGGATAATCTAGATAGCTGTTTGTGCTGGTTTGAGGCTAATTGGGATATTTTAATGAGAGAAATCAGATCATTGGTTGTGAAAAGAAAATAATAGTGATGCCTATATCACTCATTCTCCTGAGAGATATAAAACCAACAAACAAACAAAAGTCAGTTAGTCTCTGTCTGGCTGCCACTCATTTCACTAATTCCTCTGCCTGGACCTATATAACTCAAATTATTCTGCATCTAACTCCTTATCTGGCTTCCCACATCTCACCCCTTGCATGTAAGAGATTCTAAAATAAGGGCGGAGGAGTAGAAAGAAAGAGAAGAGCTGGTTTGAAAGCCCTCCTGGGCAGTCCTGCTGTTTGGGAGGGGATTTGTATTTCTGCATTACTTTTAGTTTGTATATAATTGTATGTAATTGTAAATATCTGTATATATTATGTATATGTGCTTGTAAATTGTGTCGCACTGTAAATATAGCTTCATGCCTTAACTTCCAGCTGGTTGAGTTAGTCTGACGACTTCATGCAGGAGCAGGAAACTCCCAACCTACCACACTGTGATTTTGTGTGCTTTAACAAATGAACAAAATGCACATTACAGTCACTTGTGTGTGTAGAAATCATCATCTTTCTACTGTCAAAGCACAGAGTGACTGATTTGGATTTTAGGGGCATGTCATGAGTATGAGGCCAACAGCACAAGGACAACAGAACATTTATTAACATTTGCTACCACACAAAATTGCATCTATGCTCAGTAATTACGATAAGTTAGAGAAAACAAACATTTTCCATCAAGCTGGAATCGAAAATTGTCAATAGGTCTTCTCCTGTAGGCTTTTTACAATCGCTCTAACAGTTGTTCTGTGTGGCACGACAGGCAACAACAACCAGGACACTACTAAAGAAGTCTGGTTCATCTGCTTTGAAGTTATTAATAACATTTGCATCTGTTGTACCAGATCTTCCCTGATCATTTTGTCTAGTATTAATGTTTTACCTTTTACTTTTCAATTCTTACAGATGTTTGCTGATTATAGGCAAACTTCAGCTGCTTTTTAAACAAGCTACAGGTTTATCAGAAAATGCACTGAACATCAGAAGAATATTTCAGTAGCAGCAGGTTTTCCAGATGATGAAGAGACAGAATGCTAAGAAAACCTAATTTACTTTTTGTGTGAGGTAGAAGGGTTATATTCCTCTGGGCCTTTATTCCTGTGCATGCCACTTTGCAAATGAAACACACCACATGAGCACTGTATGAAAAGCAGCATCATGAATACTAAGTTACTCTTCAGTTGCACAGGAATATGAAATGCATTGGTTCTAGTTAAAATCAATTTTGCCTTAGAAATAAGTATTGGATTCACTTTCCCTCTTTCCCCAAAACACTTAGACAGATGGAAAATACCACTGTAGCTGTGGCAAAATATACAATCCAAGCAATCCAGAAATCTTGTTGGTAGTTTCAGTAAAACTCATTTCTATTGTTTCAGTAAAAGAGAGGTATAGCCTCTAGAGTGAATTTACAGAGTTAATCTGTGTTGATTCAAAAAAATAAGCAATTCATTCCCTCCTGCTTCCAGTACAAATAAGACATAGAATTACAGAATCATAAAACTGTAGAATTGTTTTGGTTGAAAAAGACCTCTAAGATCATTAAGTCCAACCATCAACCTAACACCATCACAGCCATTAAAACATGTCCTGAAGTGCCTTGTCTACACATTTTTCTGAACACTTCCAGGCATGGTAACTCTACCACCTCCCTGAGCAGCCTGTTCCCATGCTTGACTACTCTTTCAGTAAAGTTTTTTTTTCCCCTAATATCCAATCTAAATCTGCCCTGGTGCAACTTAAAGCAGTTTCCTCTTTTTCCATCACCTGATACTAGGAAGAAGACACAACCTTGTCTCGCTACAGCCTCCTCTGAGGTAGTCATAGAGAGCAACAAGGTGCCTCCTCAGCCTCCTTTTATCCACACTAAATAAGCCCAGTTCCCTCAGCTACTCCTCACCAAACCTGTTCTCCAGACCCTTCACCAGTTTCATGACCCTTCTCTGGAAGCGTTTGAGAACCTCAAAATCTTTCTTGTAGTGTGTGCCTCAAAACTGAACGTAGTACGTAAGGCGCAGCTTCACCAGGGCTGAGTATGGAGGCATGATTACTTCCTTATCTTACTGACTACACTATTCCAACTACAGACCAGGATGATGTTGGTCTTCCTAGTCACCTGGGCACACACTGGCTCACATTCAGTCAGCTGTAAATCAGCACCCCCAGGCCCTTTTTGGTTGGGCAGCTTTCCAGCCACTCTGCCTCAAACAGATAATTGGAGCAGAGTAGTTCCCAGAAGTACAGAGTCACTCCTTACTATGCAATTATCAAAAGAAAAAATAAATTAAACTGGAGCCACTCACAGAATCCATCCTACTTATTTTCTGACCAGAAGTTCTTAAGGAGTTATTATTTGTTCTTTTTAAAAAAAAGTTCAGGAAGGAAAAGGACTACAAGAAACTATAGAAACAAGATTTTGTATACTGCTGTAACAAATTTAGCAGCTGCTAGATTCTTCATGCTTCCTTTTATATTAAGTTTTAAAAAAAAAAAAAACACTGCTATAAATTTATTAATTATTAACGTCAAGTAAATATACTGGAGAGATTAGGTACACTAATAGAATCCAACTTCCACAAGCTTTTGAAGGTGAAAATTGACTTTGAATATCTTACTCCTGCAAAATTAGTTCAAGTATTTCTCACACATGAAAGCGAATAAAATACAGTCCTGGAAAAAAAATTTCAGGCTTTTCATATGGGTTTCTTCACAGTCTGTGTGTAACTAAAGCCTACAGCCAATTGCTCATATGTTGGAAAATGTTTGAGAATATTTAAAGAAAGTTCATTGATGATACCTAAAAGAACTGGGGGCAGAGCTGGTCAACCTGGGGCTGTAAAACTGACTTTTAGATGCATTTCCCTGGTATTTCTTAGGCAGTATCAACTGTATCCCTTATTACCTATTTTCACAAAAGTACATAGTATATCATTAGATTGATTAAAACTGATGTTATTGTTCTGTGACCACTTGATCAATTGAGAATGTTAAGCAAAGCATAGCCTCTTTAGCTCCACTTTCATTGCATTTTAATGATATACACATACTTAAGGTACAGACTGAACATATTGGCTAAGTACTCTGCTTCAGCACCAAGTAGCTTTCTGTCTGACTCAACAATAAAGTTAATCTGGCTTTGCACTGCCAGGTTTCAGATCAAAAATACTGTGGTAGATAGACATTCTCTTATTCAGTTGATTCAAAATTGCTCTAAACATTGGACTAATTACTTTGCAGTAACAAGTTGGGGGATTTTTGTTTGGTTTTGCCTGTGGAGATTAGTCTGATAGAAATACAAAGCATGTAAACTTATACTGATGGCTATTCCAATAATTAAAAAATCTGATATCATTACTGTGGAAACAGCCTGAATCAGAAGGGGAGGAATGCGGTTCTGCTAGGCATAACTTTCTAATGTTTTCATTTATTTAACTTTCAGACTCTGGAGCAGGAAATATAGCCTTGACTAAGGAAAAAAATATTACTTGGTGCCCTGTGATAGGATGAGGGGCAACAGACACAAATTGGAACACAGCAGGTTCCACCTAAACACAGGAGAGAACACCCTTGTGTGGGTGCTGGAGCCCTGAAGCAGGATGGCCAGAATGTTTGTGAAACTTCACAACATTTTTCCTTCTCTAGAGACTTGAAAACACATCTGGACATTATCATGTGCACCCTGCCCTATGTGATCCTGCTTTGGCAGGGGGGTTGGACTAGATAATCTCCAGAGGTTCCTTCCAGTTCCTCCCATTCTGTGATTCTGTGAAATTTTACACAAATGAAAAACAATAAAAAGGAATTACCTCATTCAGTTAAGGAACATGGGAGAGTAAAGGTCATATACAAAATCAATACGAAAGACCTTATTTGCACAAGTCTTTGCAGCCACGGGGTGACTTATTGGATATTCATAGAGAGGAAATTTTACAGAAGAACACTTTTGGCCTAGGCTGCTTCAGATGGTTAAACAGCCTCCAGAGTTCATCAACAGAGCTCATCAGAGATGTAAGATACATCTATTAGTGAGATCAGAGAGGTCAGGCATAAAGGAGAACAGACAGCCAACTGAGTCCTGGGCTGCATCAAGAGAAATGTGGCTAGCAGGGCAAGGGAGGTGATTCGGTCCCTTTACTCTCTTCTCGTCAGGAAGTTCTTTACAGTCAGAGTGGTGGGACGCTGGCACAGGTTGCCCAGGGAGGTTGTGGTTGCTTCCTCCCTGGAGGTGTTCAAGGTCAGGTTGGACAAGGCCTTTAGTGACCTGTTCTAGTGGGAGGTGTCCCTGCCTATGGCAGAGGATTGGAACTAGATGATCCTTGAGGTCCCTTCCAACCTTGCCATTCTATGATTCTATGAGAAGATGTGTAGACTATCATCTCAGATTTGGGCTACATACTGTAATGAAAACATAGTGAAAATTTTCTGTAAAGCTACTTAGATGTGAGTTGTGAAATACGAGTAAAGAACTAAAAAAAAATACTTTTTTTAAAAAATTGTAAGACATTGGAAGTGAGGAAAAAATTACCTTACAAACTGGAACAGAGTTGTGGATCACACTAGGACACAAAGCTTGGAAAGAACATTCTCCAGCCCAAGAAACCTCCTGCCTACTGCCTAACACAGCCAATAGGAAACACCCACTGTGTTGGTGAGCACAGCTTACTACAGCATGAGTACACTGATGACAGTGGTGTGCATTAACACAGCAGGTGCTGTGCAGTGAAGGAATTAAACATTGTAAGAGTCTTCATTCAGCAGAATCTGTTGCTTTGCCACCTCCCAGCTGTTTTCTCTTTCACTGTGGATGTTGGAGCACTGCACAATCTGGTTTCAAGTATGATAAGTCATTAACCTTCTATTGTAATTCCTCTTTTCTTTCGTATTCCCTGTGAGGCTTCTGCAAAATCCATCCACTATTGCTCTGCTGCATTTTATAAATCACAGATATTTGCCTTTAATAATATTTCCTTGAATTTGCATGCAAGCTGTTATGACCAGAGAACATTCTTCTGTTCAATTTTATACTTCTGCACCAGTATAGGCATTTCTGCATCGTCACACACACTTTTACCATAATCCCTATTTACTTTATTACCTAGTCAATCTGCGGCTAATAACTACAACAAAACATTTATTCATTTCTCCATCCTTTTGGTGTACTTTAGATTCCTTATGTGAAATGCCACATTCTGCAAGGCTGTGCCAAACTCTCTCGTAGCTGAATTCTGATCTTCAGAGTTTATACTGTATGAAATGTCATTTTCCAGAGTTGAACACATTCTAATATAATAAAGAGATTTCTTCTTCCAACTCCCCCAAAAAATACATCCTTTCCCCTGAAAAATGTCCAAAGCTTTCTGTAAAGTATTCACTTTGTGATTATACATAGTCTTTCAACATACCGAAAGAGCACTTTTTCAAACCGAAAACGAGTTGCTGTGATAATTCTTTTCTCTCCCTGCACCTCACACATATGCAGACAGACCCACATGGTCCTCTACATTCTTTAAAATGAAACCAATTTGTCTCCAATTCTGACACAAGACATACCAGGAGAATAATGCTTCCAAGAAATCTGGGTGAAACTGCTTGAGAGGTGCACAAAATGTGGTTGTTCAAGATTTGATTTTCTGATTGGTAGATTTATAGATTTAAAAAATGACCTAGTACAGAAACTATCACTTTGCTTTGCCTGGTTGAACATGGTAAATAGTGTTTCTTGTTTAATTCTCCTGGGAAAGATACTGACATAACAGGACATATGCTTTTTAGTCTGGAGAAGAGAAGACTGAGGGGGGAGCTTATTAGTGTTTACAAATATCTGAAGGGTGGGTGTCAAGAAGGAGAAGTCAGTCTCTTTTCAGTGTTACCCTGTGATAAAACAAGGGGCAATGGACTCAAACAGGCACACAGGAGCTTCCACTTCAACATAAGGAAAAACTTCCTTGCTGTGGGGGTGCCAAAGCCCTGGCACAGGCTGCCATGGGAAGTTGTAGAGTCTTCTTCTCTAGCGACTTTCAAGACCCACCTGGATACATTCTTGTGTGACCTGCCCTAGGGGATCCTGCCTTGGGAGGGGGGTTGGACTTGATCACCTCCAGAGGTCTTCTCCAATTCCCACCATTCCATGATGCTATGATTCATGTACATAAAATATATGCAATTAACATGGACTCACAATTACAAGAAATTAAATTTAAATGCTGCTGTACTAAAAACACATCTATGAATGCCTCACAAAGGGAGAAATAGACCTCAAAATGGATAAGAGAGTCATGTAATGGGGAAAAGGATTTGATACTTGGGAGTGGGAATTGAGGTGATCATAAACAAATAGTTGCATGTTCTACTTTAGTCCTTACATGCCTAGCATATTGTGTTTTTCATTACAGCACCTGTGGGCCTTCAAACATTTTTAGAGCTTCCTAAATTCAGATGTAAAATAAATCATTAAACTACAGTTAAGTTGAAAGTTTTAAGTTGTGATGGTTTGGGAGTTATCTGCCCCCATCCCAAAGAATTCACCCAGACTCAACTCAGCTGGCTGGAAGTTAAGGAATGAAGCTTTATATTCACAGTTTAGCACAATATACAAGCAGATATTTGCAATACATTACAAATATTTATAGTTATATACAGAAATATACAAGTTAAAAGTAATACAGAAACACAACACCCCTCCCAGAAATCAGAGCCCCCAGGAGGGGCTCCCAACCACCCTTCCACCTTCTTTCCACCCCTCTACCTTATCGCAGAGTCTGTCTTACGTGCAAGGTGAGTTGAGAGGATCAGCAAGTGGGTTTAGAAGCAGAATGATTAGTTGGGTTGCACAGATTCAAGCAGAATGGCAGAAGTCCAGGAAAAAAACATAGACACTGACAGACTCTGACAGACTGTCTTGTCTATGTTTGTGTCCTTGCTTTTATACATCTCAGAAGACCTGAGTGAAATAGACATCACAATTGTTTCATTTTCACAGCCTATAATCTATTTTTCTCATTAAAATATTCCAGTTAGCTTCAAACCAGCACAAAAGTATAGTCTTTACAGCCAATGAAAATCAATAAAAATTGTTAATTTTCAGTGCTTTCTCAGCCTACAAATTTACTTAATTAGCAGTTCTACACTTATTTGCCATATGTAGTTGCAAATAGTTTTAAAACCGTTTTCCTTTGTAGAATAAAATCTAAAAACTTCCTTCTGTGGTTCACTTCCGAGATTAAGAATTCCTAGCCCTAGGATAACAGTTGTCTTATATTTGGGAAGGCATTAAACATGCTTGTCCCACTTGCATTAAAATGTCATAAATTGAAAGCAGAGGACACTGATTTTAACCCTTCGTATTTTTCAGATGCAAAGTCTAATCATCAATGATTGCACTACCTTTTGCTTTTATTTAAAAAAAATATTTAAGATGTTGGACCTGGAGTTTTGGGTCTATGCATGCATTAACTTCATAAATAAAGCACAAGTGTAACTGATGGACATGCACTTCCTTTTGTGTAGAATCTCTTTTCTTAACATGCTCATTTTATACAGAAAAGGCAGAATATGTCTTCTTCTGCGGATTTTGCCTGCCCAAAATCTGTCAGGCAGAACTCATGATAGTTTCTGTTCATTCAAAATGTGAGTGCACTTTGGCTTAATAATGCTGTTCTATAAAAGAAATGTAAAATAGTGATTATAACATAGGATGTTAATTTTAGACTTCAGTGACTATATGAAGATGCTATGTTGTCAAGGAGAAGGAGATTTGCATTTTGTGCATGGAGTTGCAATCTGGACGTAATTAATTTTAACCTGTTTAATTAATAAGAGCCTTACACCATAAAGATATCAGGAAAAGCCTATCTATAGGGACCCCAAATATAACATCCCCATTCCACTTATTAAAGAAAGGTTTGGCTTGCATTTGAATCCATTTTGCAAGGCTTTCACTCTATGAACATGATTTGGAGCTGGCTGCTTATTGCAGAAAGTAAAGTGGTGCCAATAACTACAAACCTTTGAGATGGCAGAGGCCCTCTCGGTGTCAATTGTTTGAAGAGCTGTGGCACAGAGAGAGAGAAAGAGCTGTGTCTCAGAAACCTTACACTTGAAAGAACAGTGCATGGCAATAAACACCAGATTGATCATTTTACTTTAAGAAACAGTTCAGTAATGTTAGGTAAAGAAAAAGTCTTTTCACTCATCTTCTTCCAAGCGGTTTCCACTCTGTCACTTTTTAATGTTTCATATAATTATGGAAAGTCTGAGATGATTGCACCATTTTCATAACATGAAAGGAAAACATTAAAATGAATGTTCCCCCTTGCAAGTTCATTATTTTACCACTGGGTCTGCTGTTTAACTACTAAAGGATGCACTTTAAGATATTTTTTTAGATAAGTTTTAATAGAAGCCAAACAGTACAAATGTTCACTTAGTATAGAATTGAAAAAAGCACTTAGAGAATGTTTAGGCTGAGGTTTCCAGTACTACCTTCTGCTGTCTGAGCTAAAAAAACTAAAAGTGATTATTATAGCCAAAATGTGATGCTTCTACCCTTTATTAATTATGAAATAATAAAGGTGGACAAAACTTCTCCTGTCTTTTTCATGTGTCCGTGTGTGTTCATTTCTTAATGTGCAATAACTAACATCCTTACAAGATTTTGTATTAAGTATATCTGTTTGAACTTTACTTCAATCAAGCTAGAATTGGGCCCAAACATTCTTTGTAAAGTCATTTAATTTGTCCTAAAAGTGATAAATTATATAAGGATAGAAAAGCAGAACAAAGACAGGAACTCTTTAGAAGAAACTGCCAGACACCAGTTCCCATACATTTACATAAGAGCAGTTCATGTAGTACTAATATGGAATTCACAGCTAAATCTCAGATTTAAAAGAGGTCACATACCACATGACAAATTTCTTGTAGAACAGTCTTGATAATTTATTCATCAAGATGATATCAACTAGGATACGACAGCAGGGAAGGGAAGTAGAAAGAGTAGGATGGGGAAAGACGTGGTAGAATTATAATACATTGTACAGGTTTTAGGACAGGAGAAGAACATTATTAGTAGGAACCAACATTAAAAATGAGTCCCAAAAGCAGACAAAATAATAGAATAAAGGAAGTTAATGAGATAACATCATGTATGTATAATAATTATAATGACAAAAACCAGGAGTGGAAGCAAAAAGCACTACAGCTGGAAAATACAATACAACAGATAAAGAATAAAGTGAACTATAAAGCTCTAATTGAAGGGAACACAGAAATCAGCAGAAAAATGTGGAGAGAGCATAATATACACTTAGGTGAAAACAGAACAAAAGCACTTCAGGAAATCTTCAGTGGTTCAGGTGCAAGAAAAGGAAAGGTGTTCTGTCACTGACATAAAATTGTTGAATGAAATATAAAAGGAGAGAAATAGGCAGTAAAAAATAATTAGATACTTGCCGGAGCTAAACAAAGATGAAGAATAAAGCTAAACAAGGCACTCTGTATAAACAAGTGATAAATTAATAGAGTTATATTACAGAAGTAGTTCCTGCAATAAGATATATTGGGAAACTGAACAATGACTTGCAGAAATAAACAGAAATAAACTACAGCATATCGATGGCATGGACAGAAATTCTTAGGATCACAAGCAATTAAAGAGTTATTAAAAATTAAATATGGTAGCATTGTCTGTGGAAAAAACAAATTAATTATTGACTGAGAAAAATGATGACATTGTAGTTTTGCTGTATTTCATCTCACCAATTAGTAAAAGTATTATTTGGAATAAAAATTCTTAGGAATCCCAGTTTTGAAAAAGGCAACACATCAGTATATGAAATCGACTACTTCTATTGCTCAGTGGATTTCTCCCAAAGCTTTGTAAAAATGGAAAAAATATGCACTGAAAGTCTTACTTCAATTCACTGAAGCTTATAGAAATATCTTCTGACTTCAGCAGAAACCAGGTTAGATGATCAGTAGAGACTCATTATTCCCTGTGGGAGTACTGACTGAAAGCAGTTGTATTTTGCCCTCCCCAACAACCAAAGTCCTAGTCTAATGACTCTCAAGAAACAACACACTCACTGGTTTATCTTCCAGTTACTCATGACAATAACTTCAGCTAGCAGTAAGCTTGCAAGATGAGTGTGGAGTGTCAGAACTACATGGCTTACTTCCTAGAGAAACTGCAACAAATCTGTTAAGTGTTGTTGTTGAATGCTGGAGTTCTGAACAAGAGTTTTAAATACCAGTTGAAAATACCTGGATGGTGTTTGCTTTTCAGGTGAAATAAAAACTGAAATAATTTTGTTAAAAGACCTAGGTTTGAGGAAAACCTTGAAGATCTTCTCTCTCTCTTTTATTTTTTTTTAAATAAATGAGTCACTTGGAACACAGACCAAATCATTCCTAAGTCCCAGAACGGAAATTGATTCTGTTTCTGCCAAGGCAGATTTCAACAGCCATTGAGAGAAGATAGAAACTAATTCAGTACTAGTTCTTCATGCCTCTATTATAGGACTCTCTCTTTCTGCTATGTGTTTGAGCACATAACACAACTTCACTGTATGGCCTCAACAGGAACAAATGAGATACAGAAGTTCTAGCATAACCATGTTGGAAGGAGTTCTTATATACCTGCCTCAAGCAACGCCAATCAATCACAATTCAGACACTGAATCAAGGACACTCTGGTCCCAAAGCACTCTTGAAAACAGAAATATATTAAGTTATCATCTCAGAACTAATCTCTTTTTTTCCCCTTCATATCATATCTTGTCAGTTTTTCCTATCACATATCAGAAAAGTCAGTCCTACCCTGGGCTGCATCAAAAGCAGCATCACTAGCAGGTCAAGGGAGTTGATCCTGTCCCTTTATTCTGGTGAGACCCCACCTGGAATATTGCATCCAGCTGTTGAGTCCTCAGCACGACAAAGACATGGACTTCTTAGAGTGAGTCCAAAGAAAGACACAAAAATTATAAGAGGGATGGAACACTTCTGTGAGGACAGGCTGAGAAGGCTGAGATCGTTCAGCCCAAAGAGTTGAGGTTGTTCAGCATGAAGACTCTACTGCATCCTTTCAGTAACTGAAGGAGCCAGTAACAAAGAAGGGCCTGTTGTGATAGGGCAAGAGGTAATGTTTTAAAACTAAAAGAGGGAAGATTTGAGCTATATTACAAGAAAGAACTTTTTTACAATTAGCATGGTAAGACACCACCCCAAGTTGTCCAGAGAGGTAGTAGATGCCCAAAGAGGTGGAAACATTCCAGGTGCCCTGGAAACATTCCAGGTCAGGTTGGTTGAATGGGGTTCAGAGCAACGTGAACTGATTGAAGATGCCCCTGCTTACTGCAAGGGGTTTGAACTAGATGACCCTCAAAGTTTGTTTCCAACCCAAACCACTCTGTGTCCCTATCATCAGCAGAAACAGCCTAGATAACTACGGGTAAATTTAACATAAATAACCAAGGGAAGAATAATTGTTGTTTCCTCATAAAATATCAAGGCTTCGGTCAACCATTCTGGTGCAGAGGACAGACAGAGAAGCATCACAACCAGACGCCAAAATGTGCAAAGCTATGACACTAGTTTATCAGACAAACGACTGCGTTAACTCACCAGCACAGAGCTTATCTCCTGTGAGAACAGAAACAAGATGAACTTGGTACCAGTCATGGCCCTTATGCATTTGTGGTAGTTTGAGGGGCCCCAGGTCCCCCTTAAACAAAACCATGCGGACAGAGGCTCATCCCAGGATATTGTAACATTGTTATTCTGATTGTTATTCTATTCTCTTTTAGACTGCACTTCTGCCCCTTCTCACCCCTGCCTCTCTCTTCCCTGTACTTACCCGAGCAGCGTGCTCTTGTGGTTTGTGGGGGAGCTGCAGGCCGCTGAGGCCTTGCAGGTACAGTGTGTGTGGCGGGGGTGGGGGGCAGCTTCAGCCTCCCACACAGGCCGGCTGAAGGTGGAATGGCTGAAGGATTCCAGAAGCCTAGCTTGGGCCTAGTGGATTTTATACTTATTCTACCTGATTGTCTTATATGTATATGCTCTTATAGATAAACTTTCACTCTGAACAGTGTACGGTGCTCTCATTCTTTCTCTCAGAAAGGGGTAAGGATCGACATTGTTCTGCAGAACCAGGTATGCTCACGGCCCAAACTGGAACAGCATTTCAGGAAGTTTGTGACCACCACCACCTAGGGAAGGTTAGAGGGAAAAAAAAAAATGCTGGAATCAAAATAATTCTGAATTCTTCGAATCACATTTTTCATGTGCTGCTCTGAAGTACCATTTTTAGAGAGTATCACCAAAAAAAAAGTAGTCAGAGAAGACTGCCAGCTAAATACATTTTTAGATCCATGAAGGATTTTGCATATGGAGAGACATGGCAGAAGGAAAAATGATAGGTGATAAACTATTAGGGTGAGTTTCCAACTCCCTGTCTTTTCCAATGGGGAACAAATGTAGCAAATTAAACACTATTCACACTCAGTCTTTCAGCTAACCCCAGTAAAACCTGTGAGCAAACTATGAGAGCAAAGCATGCCTAATTATGCCATCCAGAGGGACCTGGACAGGCTGGAGAGGTGGGTGCAGGCCAACCTCATGAAATTCAACAAGGCCAAGTGTAAGGTCCTGCACCTGGGTCTGCACAATCCCAAGCACAAATACAGGCTGGGTGGTGAATGGCTGGAGAGCAGCCCTGAGGAAAAGGACTTGGGGGTCTGGGGTGATGAAAAGCTCAACATGAGCCTGCAGTGTGAGTGCAGCCCAGACAGCAACTGAGTCCTGGGCTGCAGCAAGAGCAACATGGCCAGAAGGGCAAGGGAGGGGATTCTACCCCCTTACTCTGCTCTTGTCAGACCCCACCTGGAGTACTGTGTGCAGTTCTGGAGCCC
>VWZE01022355.1:35223-181566 GCA_013396675.1 Eubucco bourcierii
GTTGCCCAGGGAGGTTGTGGCTGCTCCCTCCCTGGAGGTGTTCAAGGCCAGGTTGGACGAGGCCTTGAGTGACCTGTTCTAGTGGGAGGTATCCCTGCCTATGGCAGGGGGTTGGAACTAGATGATCCTTGAGGTCCCTTCCAACATTACCAGTCTATGATTCTATAATTCCAAACAACAGCACTGGCCTGGGCAGAAAGCTATTGTAACAGCCAAACTGATCTTTCCACAGTATGAAATACAGCTTTTGTTAAAAAAAAAAAAAGGTTGAAAACATTTTACAAACCCACATGGGACACAAATGTTTTCAGACTTGGTTGCAAGAATTCTCTTCCATTATGGGCACTCTAATCAGACAGGTGCTCTGTTGAGTTAGACAAAACCAAAGGTGAAGGGAAGGAGGAAAGGGCAGCAGTTTCTGTCAGTCTCAGAAGTGTCTCCATTGCCAGCTGAAGGGGAGGCATAAACCTTTCCTCATGTCAGTGAATATAAAATCCTTCAGTTCTATTTACAAGAAAATGATAGTGCTAAAATGGCAGAAGTACATAAAGAATAGGAAGATATCAGGCTAATGTAAAATTACCTCATAAAAAGACAACAGGTTGAAATGAAAAACAATCTGAGACAAGACTAATGATCAGATCTTCCCTTAGTACATTAAACTATTGATTAGTAAAAATGTGGTATCATATAATCCTTTTTTCCTAAAAACAGCATGGTCTTTTACACAGGGTAAAACTTTGTGGTGTATTTCTAAAGACATAAAAGAAAGAATTCTGCACAGATTATGGCTCTTTATGTGGGAAACATATCTACATCAGCAGAGTATACCAGCATGGAAACTCCTTTTCATACAGAGGTAAAATAAATGTCAAGTAAGATTTTAAGACATTCTTTAGGATGGATTTCCATCCACAGTTATCCAAGTTTGCAACATGATAAGTCCTTTCCACAATTCCAAACACCCTGGCTCAAGAGCGATAGAAGTAGAGCACGGTGAAGTTATCAGAACTTCTCATTTGAGGATAAATTATCTTCATCAAGAGGTGTGATAGAAAGGAAGACACCTTTGTATTGTTTGCTTACATTCTGCATTAGTGGCAAAACAAGAAAGCAGCAAAGAAACATTTCACTTACAACTGATCAGTATATATTCCTCTGAGACTGGTAGAATGAGGGATACAAATGGTGCACTCACCAATTCCTATCTAAATTACTCTTAGCACACTGGATTTTCCTGGGGATTTTCAGTCCAGGTCCTCCCACACATTCTACTATTTGAAGTGGTGTGTTTTTTTCAGTGTTATCAGGAAGACACTGTAAAGTTGGAGATGAAAGATCAAATCAAAACTTCCATGCTTAAGCCCTGCCCTAAAAAAAATTAGCCGAATGTTCTCAAATACATTTAAACACATAAAAAGACACAATCAAATCCTCTAGCCAATAATGCTAGAGACATGATGGCCAGCTCTTCTTAGATTACAGAGTTTGAAACACATGAATTTGGTTAACAGTGCACAAATTGGCAAGACGTATTTTGTGATTATGGCATTCATGCCCAGTTCACTTTGCTATGCTGGTACCAAGGACTCTGTGGGTAGGAGAAAGTGCTTCTCGGGAGCAATGTACAAGCGTGAACTATTGTTAAAAGTTTCCAATCCATATTCCACTTCTCATACCAAATGAAGGCCAGTTTTCATGCAAAAGCAATCAGCTACAAAAGTACTGGCCAAGCAGGTACCATGAGTACAACCAAGGGATAGCGCAGGGTTGCTGGGCAGCTATGTTTCTATTCAATTAAAACTTCTGGACTGTCATATTGGAAATTTTAGTGAAGTGGAATAACAGATTTGATTATGGTTGACCAAAAACTGGACAGTCCTCTAGTCCACCTGGCAGTTGAAAACTAGCAAGCTTCCCAACTGCTCCAAGCTTTCTGTCTTCCTGGAGAAAAAATAAAAATAAAAGCATAGCAGAGCAATTAACCATTTGTTTTCTACCATGAAATCTGTATTTTCAATTAGAAAATTCTTCTCTGGAAACAAACTCCAGAAACACAAAACTGATTCCGTGACATCTGCATTTTCTGCAGAAAACTGCTTCCCTATAAACAACTTTAGAATAAGTCTCTCTCCCTCTTCCAATTCCATTTCACATGTCATGGCACAGTAGGAAGTTACGACTGAGAGCCAGTTCACACATATTAATCTAGATATTTTGTTTGCATAAAGGAAATAAAATATATCTAGATTGATTTTTTTCCTGAAATTGGAAAATATTTCATTTGCCCTGAAACCAACCATCCTAAAGAGCAGTGCAAAATTAGTTTGCTTGCTAATAAAGTAAAGCAACAATTTTGCACCTTCTTGGGTAGTTTTATTTTCTCCTCTGACAGATTGAAATTATTCTCTTGGTTGATAGACAAGCACTCACATGAGGCTCTGTAGTTTAATTAATCTTTTTGGTTCTCCATTAAATATAAAAATATGTGTGTTGGTATAACCTTGCAATATTTTGTTGAATTAATGAGATTATGGTTCTTTGGTTTGGAATACTTGTGGTAATTAGACTTCAGATAAGAATTCTCACAGTTGATCAGAGGTGTGAAAGGCATTTTATAATTAAGACCTATATAACACCACATTGTCAGTTGTTCAGTCATACATCACCAGATTATATAGGTTACTTAACAGTTTGTGCTGTGAATACCTTATTGGAAGAAAAAAAAAAAAAGACATAAATATCTTGTGTTCCTTTTCAAGAAAAGTATATTTCCAAGTATTTTTTTCTTAAGATGCTCTATCAGCAAATTCAGCAAACAAGGAAAATTGATCCAGAGATAATACCTTTGCTAGTGCTGCCAAATAGACCCTTCATCAGTAAATCTGAAGGATAGCTAATATTTAATTGCTGGTGAATTCTTACTGCTATTTTAAATGTAATCTCTATGAAGCTGTAAAAGTTACACATACTGATAAACTGACCTTTGACATCACAAAATGTCCACCAGTTTTGTATTCTGAAGGATTCAGAGTGCAGTGCACCATGATGTGCAGCAGTGAGTTGCCATTTCTTTGTGATACCAGCTGTCTAAAAAGTAATTATTTCTTGTAGACATTTAATGTTTAGTCATTGCAGGACTAGTATCCCTCTCTATATAAATTAATATTTTAGCTTTGGGAAGAAACTTGGGGTACATGCCATCCACATCCAATTATGTGAATACAGGTATATAGGAGCATGGATGCCTAAAATGCATTCTTGATTTACCATGAGTCACTTCTACACTAATTTCTTTTACTGCATGGACTAGCTTGAGCAGTTTGAGAACAAACATTTAAGTTCTCCCACTAATATTTATAGACAAAACATCATTTTACATAAATATTGATTCAGTGTCACCAGTTTTTGTATGTAACATAAGGACCCAAAATATATAAAATTCCCAGAGCTATGTTCTAATGTGTAGGTATCAAAATAGAATAGTTTTTCTTAGATCTTTGGTTCCTTCTGACTGAATGTTTTAAACTACAGGGAAGGATACAGACATAAGTCCCAAAATAAGCTTTGAGTTTCTTCCTTCCGAGAATCTGTGACTTTTAAAACACAGATAAAGGTTGTACTCCTCGGTAGATGGTAATTCTGGCTTGTGATATCCCAGTTGCATGTTGAAGCATCTTATTAACCATAAATACATCTCACCATCAGCTTCATAAAAGGTTACTCAGAAATGGTAGATCACTCTGATTTATGCCAGAAAGGATCATTAAAAACCTAAATTTTTGGTTTCTTTTAATAATATTTTGGAACAAACAAACAAACCCAAATCAAAACCAACTCCCCAAACCTCCTGTGTCCTTGGTTTTCTATAGAATCTAATAATAGCTATTTCTTCACAAAGGTATAGTGTTTACTAAGAATTCTACTCCTAGGGTAGGCTGTTATTACTTCAGCAGTCTCCAAGCTCCAAAAGGAATAAAAACAGTTTCAAAAAAGCAGGACGTTCATGAAATGGAGAATTGGATGATGAATTTGTGCTACTTACTGTACCTTATCAATTGTTTGCTTTGCATCATAAACTGGAGAAGACTGCACAGACCAGACACTTGGAAGCAGGACCAGTCTGACGACTGGGTAAAACAGGAGCCTGCCAAACCTAGCAGGAAAGAAATAACAGCAAAAAGAGTAAACTGGTAGAATGGAACATCTATTATTCATCTGCAGTAATTTGTTTCCTGGCAAGAGCTGAAGAAACTAATTCTGAGAGTGTTTTACAGCAAGTTAAGTTTACAAAGGAAAAACAGTAAAAATATTATTTCCTTTTCTCAAGTCATCACTAGAAACCTGTTGTCTTTGTTAACCTGACCAGAGTTAAACAAATCAACGGTCAGCATCACGTTAACAGTTGTAGATGGGAATGTTGACATTTCCTAAGGCAGAGGTCTGCTTCACTCTCGCAAACAAAAGAGAGAGGCTCTGCTTCACTGCAGGTGATCCAGAGTATGGTACTCACTTGAAAGGAAGATGAGGAACAGCACAGTTAAGATCTGGAACTACGACTTGATAATGCCTTCAGCATACCAAGATCACATTTCTCATGGCAGTGACTGAGAATAACAACAGGCAAGCCAGTTTATCAGCCACAATTTGCAAAGCCTGAGGTTTGTTTTAACTGAAATTAATCTTACGGAGCGGACCCACAGGTTGGACAGTTACAGGTGAGTCTTTTTTTTTTTAATTATTATTTTTTTCCCAGCTGACCAGCATATCTAGCATAAAAATGTACAGCCAGTTCCACTAGCAACACAAATATAGAAAAATGCTCATACATTCGCTGGATGTTTATCTGGGTTTGTGCCAGCTGTCTAAAAATTTGGCTACAAAAGGAACATTTTCCAAACAAATGGAATTTGTGTGCTGGGTAATGCAGTAGGGAACAGATAGAATTTCTGCTTCATCCAGCAAATCTGAAAGAAGCAAATTCATCTCATTTTATTTTTTTTTCTGTGCCATAGGGCTGAAATGATCACAAATGTTATTCTAAATAAACCCCTAAGTTTATCGATTTTGAGAGTGATGTGACGGTAACAAAGCTGAAAAGTTTTGTTCATAAATGCTGACTTGTTAAGTGAAGAAATCTTTTAAAATAAGAAATTAATCACTCAGAACTGCAATGTCTAATAAAGACTTATTTCACTATTACTCTGATTTCTTATTATGAGCTACAACTTTTACTGTATTAGAAATCCTCCTAAAGCTAATAAATTTGACATAGAAAGAAATGAATACAAAATCTAATTACACTTAATTTTATTCAATTAGAATGGACCATTTCTGCAATCACATTTAATTCAAGACATTTGTAAAACAGTAAAATTACTAACAATGCCTGAAAAGTTCTCACGTATAAAGCTCTATACTTCACCACCCGATTACCTTCCTCTCCACTACAGGAGAGATGAGAATGGGACTCTCATGTTCTGGGCCAAATTCTGCCATAGGCAGCTACTTTCTACGCTCCGTTGACCTGAATCTGTTACTTAGATCTGTGGTTTTAAAGGCAGAGAAGAAATAGGGCACAGGGAGGGCAGAGCATTCCTACAACTCGCTATTTCTCTGAAAATGTACAGGAATCTCACTGCTGTTTCTCTGAAAATGAAAAAGAATCACACTGCTTGTCTCATCACATTTACCTTAAAAGAATTCCCAATTCACACCAGTAAAACCTTTTACTTTTGCAGGAGAGAAGCTTTGTTCTGCCATAAACCCGGGTTAGATATTCTGTTAATTGCTGGTATATCTGATCTTAATGTATGTGGAGCAAGATGATCCTGCTCTATATTGTCCAACTAAGGAGAGAAGTCTTCAATCTGATGGAGGGCTGCAGCATAAAAGGTACTCAACTCCTCTTGTGTTTTTCATAGAGTACAATTTAATCTAGCTGAAACTCCCAGATACTTCAACTCAACACTGTTTTTCTCTTTTTGCAACACTGTTTTTCTCTTTTTGCCAACAAAGCTGACTGCTAAGTTCTCTGATGAATATTCGTAAAACAGATCCCTCTGAAGAGATTTGATGCTTTCTCCTTGAAGTGTTTTGCTAATCATGCCTTTTAAATTTGTTCACTGCAAACATTTAGCCAGTCACAGAAATCTACCTTGCCTCAAAAGTGTTGTGCAAAGGTACCATTAGTAGGATGAAACAGTAATTAGTTTCTATCATTGACCACCAAGCAGTCTTTCCAACTACCATCTGGAGGCCTGGGGTATCTTGCTTGTTTTATATGAGAAGGTGAGTTAGGCATCTTGTGTACCCAAAGAACAATCTGAGCAAAGCTCTCCTCCCTTCTCTTGGCTCTCTTCCGGACTTTGCGTGCCTCTGAACTGGCTATAAAATACTATCGCAGGCCAGTCACTAAAATAAAACCAAATCTAGTACTGAGAAAGAACATCCACTACTTTTAGACAGCACATATAAAAATGTGTTCAACACAGAAAAGATTTAGGCAGATTTTTTTAAATGAACAGCCGTGCTAAGGCTTTCTTAAAGATTTATTCACTTCAGTGACTCAGTATCTTGTGGGTTTTTTCTCTCTTTTTTTTTTTTTTTTCTGTACCACAATAAATCAGGCTGTGAAATAAGCTTGGTTTAAGTAGCAAAAACATTATGATTTCACATTTTGCAGTATAAAAATTACCTTATGTTCACATTTATGTCTCTCAGTAAGGTTCCCAGATACCTTCCACAGAGTGGCAGCTCATTATCGGAACAGAGAAATGCATCCCATGGGCAAACTGAAGTTGTGATGAGTACATAACGACAAAATGTCAGAATCTGAAGAAAGTTTGGGTTTGCATTTGGTATTTATTAAATTAAATTTGTGGCAATCAGGTGAGATTAAACACAAGTTAACAGAGACTGTTTTGTTTGGTGATTATTAGAACTTTCAAATGACCTCCAGCAGTCTTTATGTGCTCACACACACACAAAAAAGTCAATCCCATTGCTCAAGACAGGAAGATTATTGTGTTCACTGCATTGAATTCTGAGTGTTTTAATGGGATTCTATCAGATATTAGACAAGTTCAATGGAAAAATGAACAATTTCCAGTGGATATTTACTCAAAGTTAGAATAGAATTCAATGACTGTTTTCTGTTTTGAAAAAGTGGATGGAAATCTGAGAGAGGTCTGAAATCTCAATAACCTTGAGCTATTAAAAGGTTCCCATATCAAAATAGATCACAGAAAAGGAAAAAATAAAAACAAGATCAAGAAACTGAAGGAAACAGAAAGCTAGATGAACCAAAAGACACCACTTGAAAATTAGATAGTTCAACATTATTGACTTGAATTTAAATACAAATATAAATATCTACAACCTTTATTTTAGCTTGCTTTAGTTAGTTGTCAAAATGGACATTCTTCATTTTATGGAAATAAGAAAAAGATTCAAACAGTACTATACATAAGGTTGATAGTTGTGTCTACATATTTGCAAAAATAGCTGTGATCTATATATGTAAAATTGTGTATTGCATCATATTCAAATCAATGGGTGAATTTTCTTTAATGAACTGAAGCAATTCAAAATCTAATTCCATCTTAAGGTGCCCTTCTTTGGATTGCATTCCTATAATTACTATTACTAGGATTTCAGTCTTGATATGTCAGAACTGGTTTGTAAGAACGGCCTCAAAACATTCTGTTTCAACATTATAGCTTCATAAATGAATAGAAACCTAAACCACATCAATTAATGAATGCTGAAAAGACAACTTGGTTTTTGTAATCTTTAAGACAAAATGAAAAACACAAATGCCATATGCCAGCAACACAAACTCAGGAACTCTTACCAAAAAACATGGATAATATCTCTAAGCCCATTATAAAAAAACACCTTCTTTCCACGTTTCAGAAGCAGGAGAACAAATTATTCACAAGGGAAGCTAAATATAAAGCTTGTGTTAAAATATATTAATTAAAAATTGCATTCTGGAAGTAAAGCCCTGGAAACCTGCACCTGTGGCTGGGAAACATGGCAATGAATGAGGAACACAAACCTCTCAGAAATACTGCTGCTCTGGAAGCCTGAAGATATCGGAGTGAGCATTCATACAACATTTGTTTCCTTACTTCAAGACATGATGATGAGCATTTGTTTTAACACCTTCCTACATGGATATTTGAGCATCCAGGCACTTAAAAACAGATGGGAAGGGGGAGAGGAAGAAGTCTTAATGTGACCAAAATAGTAATTTTTCTGAAGAGTTTCAAGAGTTCTGAACAATCACTCTCCAGGTCTTAGATTAAACTGAATTATACTGACACTAATCTGGAAAGCAAATGTATTTTTGGCTACATGTTGTAATACTCAGAGCATAGTTGGTATGCTCTATGGAGAAAAATTACTGCTAGAACAAGTTTCCACGTTCGGTTTTATTTATTTTGAATGTAACCTCTATAAATTGCAAAACCTTCTGTAGGTGGCAAGCAGCACACTTCATATTTTTCTTTTACTCCAAGAAAAAAAAGTGTTAAATTACACACCACTGAAGTGAGTTCTTGGATGTATCAGTAGCAATGTTCTAACACTACGGAATGAGTGTGAAGAGCACACCACTATGCACATCTTGTAATCTTTCCTACCAGGTAAATACTGTTTCAACATAAGCAAATAAGAGGAACACTTAATAAGAAAACAACTGCTGTACTGATAAACATGACTGAGGAGCTGAAGAGCACTTTACCTGATTTATTTGTTTTTGTCCATTGTATCACTTACATCAAGATGACACATGACCATCTTCAGTAAGGTGCAAGTGGGAAAATGTAAGCGCACAGGAGTGAAAATAATTAGCATGCACATGTTATCTCTGCAGCCACTGCTGCAGTTACTATCTATACAATGTATACTTTTACACTACATGCTTGCATTCATTTGCTTCTGTATATGCAAATGAAAAAGCAGCCACTGCTAAAGTTCATTGCCTGGAACATCCATGTTCACTGATGCTGACTGCAGTACAAAAGCATCAAAAAGAATAAGGCAAGGACAGACTCAGGTCAAGAACTGCACTCAGTTTTACATCACAGTTCTATCACAAAGAGAGAATCAGAGAAATCAAAAAGCTTTTTTTTTTTTTAAATGACAGTCACATTGCACCAGGCACTCTGTACTGTGTACAACAGAAGCAGCATCAGCCTACATGGCAGACCATACAATGTACGAACAAGGAAGTAACTCTGATAGTCTCAAATACAGTCAGAAGCAGAAGTTGCAACAGGGGTGCTGCTGCCAAGCCTCATTATAGTGAAGGCAAATTTTTACAAGTCAGGGGAATACAGCTGCTATCTGACAGCCTTGCAAACATCTTCTAAATATTATGGAACCACACACATCTGAACTGTCTCTCCCAAGTTATTCTGAAAACTACGTTGGAGAGTGATACCTTTCTTCACTGATCGCTACAAGGAGGGAGAAATGAGCACAAGTTGTACAATAAGGCCATCAGAAGGATTCAGTCCCTAAACTATATGCTCTTATGGAAACTTCTTTTTCATTTGAAATACGACAGAAGCATTAAACTGAACACATCTTTTCATTTAGCTCTGACTTTACTGATTGCCCAAGTGGTAAGCACAATAGCTTGACGTATCCCCCAAAACTGCTTAAGCAGTCTATTCAGCACTGACTGAACAGAGTTTCAAGGACAGTTAGGCAACTTTGCAAAAAGACAAAAGAACCATGACAACAGAGTGTGCCTGACTGTTTCCTCTGAACTGCAATGGCATTCTATTGAGAAAATGACATCAGTGTCCATCTTGAAACATCTGTCCCTGACTTGATCTTTAAGATGATTAGTTTTAACCCCCAAAGATTTAAACTGAATCCTGTACTTTTGCAACAACAAACTGATGCTAGATGGTTGTATTAAACACAGGTGCTGCTGATCTGCACAGTGATCCTGAAACCATGCTTTTAATTTCTTGTTGAGAAATGAGCGTGATCTTTAAACAGCTGCTTTGTTGAATCCCACAGGTAGCTGCAATGTATTTCAAGAGAAAGGATTCCTATATATAGTGTCCATATGCTCGTTTTCTTTCAAATGCTTAGTGGAAATTAGGAAAACAAACAAAATCCCCCTAGAAACTACAGTATTTAGGTTAGCTTCTGCTTCTATACAGATCATAAAATCATAGAACTATTGAGGTTGGAAGAGACCTTTGAGATCAAGTCCAACCACTCACCTAGAGCTTGCAATCCCACCACTGTTGCTAAACTACTACCACTAAGCACCACATCCACACATCTTTTAAATACCTCCAGGGACGGTGATGCCACCATCTCCCTAGGCAGCCTGTTCCAATGCTTGGTAACCCTTTTTGTGAAGAAATTTCCCCTAACACCTAACCTGAACCTTCCCTGGAAGAACTGTTTCCAGTTGCCCTGTCAATTGTTGCGCTAGGGAGAGACCAAATCCCACCTGGCTCCAGCTTCCTTTGAGGTAGTTGTAGAGAGGGACGATGCTAGAAAGTCTGCTGTGAAGATCATGAAGTTGAGTCCACAGTAGCATAAATGTAATAACTGGGGCTAAAACACCCCCAATTTACTGTTTACCTTTAGACACGGTGCTCACTTGTGTTTAAAGCCTGGTGCATGAGTAAGCACCCTGCAATACTGGTGCCTTCATGTGGGGCTTCAGATTATCAGGGGGGTTTCAGATAAGCAGGGAAAAAGTAGTAATGCATTGAAATAAGGTTTTTACCCCATTCACACCTGCGTTTTCAAAAACTAACAATAACACCAAGCTTGTGAACAAGCATTTGAAGAAATGGGGTCAGGAATCTTATCATTCTAAGCAATATTACCTTCTCTATTTTTCTCCAGTACATTGCCATACAAATTGCAAGATAGTATTTATTTCATTCTTAGACAAGTACAAAAGAGGCTTCTATCAATTCCACCCAGTTCAATCTTCAGCTTCTACAATATTTGATTTCATTTCTTGTGTTACTTTTTTACAATTTTTGCTTGATTTGATTTTTACATTTGTGCCTTGTCAGAAGACCATAAAAATCTGTTCAATTTATGATGTGGGGGGAAAAAAAAAATATGGATGTGTCTGACATTCAGTCCTAGCTTAATTTGTAAGTGATAAGTCAGGAGGTTTAATCTCAGTGCCCATATGTCACATTTCAAAACCAGATCACGCTTTGGCATGAATGGTAGGCTCCTCTTAGCAAAGCTCTAGATTGACATATTGGAATGGGGTTGGGAGATGCTCTTGGGGAAAGATTATTCATCTTTTATCATTGGTGGAAATATTCATACTTCAGATATTGCAAATGGAAAACCCAGCATTTTCAAATCAAAGGATTCTCGTGGACAACTATGAAATCAGTTTTTCTTAGAGTCAGTGATCTATGTGCAAGGATCGTTTTTACCTGAGCCAGTATTCTAAATAACAAAAGACAGCTTCCATCTAGCAGCTTCTAGTCCCAGAGGTATGAAAATAGAATAGCAACAGGCAAGAATGGTGCAAGGTGCTGACTTCCATGTAATTATTAGTTTAATAATATATTTTTTCTATTAAATATGTTCCTGTTGATACTTGAGACTTTTGTAAGGCAGTAAGATACTATATACAGCACACAGCTATTCAGATGTCACATTTGAGTATATTTATTCAATGTTCCAAAATTGGTTGCAAAAATTATCTCAGAAATGTAGAGGAAGAGAGGACTAACCCCTAAACTACGTAATTCCTAACAATGTTGCCTTATTAAAATTATAGAATGCACTGGGTTAGAAGCAACCTCTAACAGCCAACTAGTCTAACCCTCCTGTAGTCTGTAGGTACATCCCCAACTACAGCAGGCTTCTCAGAGCCCATTCGATCCTGACCTTCAATGTCTCCAGGGATGGGGACTCAACCACCTCCCTAGGCAACGTGTTCCAACATTCTACCACCCTCACAGTGAAGAATTTCTTCCTAATGTCCCATCTAAATCTGTCCTTCTCTAGTTTAAAACCATTACCTCTTGTCCTAGTGCTATGTGCCTTTGTAAACAGCCTCTCCCAACTAGATGAGGACCAGAGGGACAGAATCCCTCCCACTCTAAGCAAAACCAAGGTTTTATTAAACCTCCTAAGAAGCATTGGTTGGACACAGTAAGGCTTTAATGAATTCTGTTCTGCCAGCCGCTCAGCTCCATTACAAAAGCTCTCACGGATGTAATTTTCACTGCTTCTCACATGAGCTCAGCTGCATGGAAGGAGATGCCTAACACTTACTCCCATGGACCAAGCAGCTGTGAGTGGTTAGAAGAGAAGCAGAGTATGTGGATAACGATCATCTCTGCTATTTCTTTATCATTCCTGGAGAGCACAGCTATCAGTCTGTGCCTAATCTAAACAATACATTTCCAGCATAAAGTCCCCATATAGCAGGAAATGACAACTGCGAAAGCTGATTTATCCAAGCTGCTCTGCTAGTTCCCATTCCATGACAGAACAGCTAATACACTGACAGACAGCTAAAGCTGAGCTGTTACTTGATCTCATTATGTGCCAACGGATGCAAGTTAGCAACCAAAGTAGCATATTGTCGTGTAGACAAACAAAATTTAGCAACAGCTAGTAGAGATAGTCTTAAAGTCAATAGACTTTCATTCTTTCATATTCTTCAAAGTAGCTTAGAAGTCGACTGGTGATACTGCAGCTTCTCTTGGAATGATTTAAATCAAACCTGTCATGATTTGAAGAACAGCAATTCACTACTTTTCACCTATCTTTACATTCAGAATTATTAGTGATCAATTAGACCCAGTTACAGGTATGACATAGGTCAAAATGCTAAATACAGATATAACTAGTAGCCTGAGAAGTGCTTGGAGTGACACATATTCCTAATTCCTGTGCAAAAATCCCCACAGTCTGACTCCATTCCCTTCTAGACAAAGCAAACAGAACTAGGTTTTCACAGTGAAGCGTCAGCAGTAATACTATAGACTGTCAAAGTCTGTGGGATGAGTTCACAGAAGCAGTGCTGTCTTACTTCATCCATAAAATAGTCAGCTCTATCTGAAATTTGTAATCTCACAGAAGCAGGAAAAGTAGAAGAGATCTCTATTTGAATAACAGGGTTTGCCTAGTTTTTTAAGCCTTCTCAACATATCATTTCCAATAAAAATGTTTGGGCTTAGATAGTACCTATTCTGCGCTACTGAATTAGCAACAAGTTATAATAAGAAACCAAATTAGTATTAATCATGGAAAACAAATCAAATATTTACCACTTTTTTTTCCCCCTGTACATTTCATTGACTTTAAAAGTCAGTGTTTTTTCCTGGCTTCACTTTGACACTTCATTAGCCAGTGGGTCATCACCTTCGCTCCACTGAGTAGTGGTTATTTTTCACGCCAACACAGATAGAGGATTCAGAGGTGATTTGTATTGCAGGTAATAAATGGCAATTATCTGCACCTTTTTTTCTGATCTGAATCACTGTCTCTGAATTGGAGGAACTAAATCTTTGTAACTTTGATGACAGCGGATTAGAGCATAACCAGTCCTTCTCTGGTATACTTACTGGCGCAAAGACTTAGAGGTCATGCATTCAATTTTGTGTAATTACTGTCAGTTTAATGACAAAGATGAAAGAAGATAGTGTATACTTAATCAAGCAGATAAGTATACGAAGCTTTTGCATTAAAGATTTAATGGAACAATAGACACAGAACTTGAAAATGGACATTGAACAAAACAAGTCTCTTCTGTGCCTAGTCATGCTTTACTCAAAATAGTCAGCACAAACACCAAAAGCTTTCTTCTTTCTCCTCCACTCTTTTTCTAAAGATGCTATAAGGAAAACCAGGAAATGTAGTTAAATTTCACATTTTTTCCTATAGAAGATAATTGTGAAAGGTGCCAGAGCAGGTGCAGTAGACTCTGAAATTATCTACAGAACAGAGACAACACTGACACAATGGCATAAGCTTTGTTTTTCCTGACTGCAACGGTATCAAAAGCAAAACTGAAATCTGCTGTAGTTCATACATTCACAATTCACAACTTTGATTCTATTTATCTTCATAACACTGGTGATCACTGTGGCGTCCACAGTGCAGAGAATTCAAGAGTACCTCATACTTGAAAGGACCACACACTTAGGACTGCCTCTTGCTGGACTGGGAGGCTCAGTGCAGATGCCACATCTAAACCCATTCAGGCTGTCTGTTCCTTCCATGTAGTGCATCCCAGTGGGCTTTTCCTGGCCATACTTTACATGCATTATCATGCTCTGCAGGACACACAGCAAGCATAGCAGCTTGCAGAGTAAAAACATTGGTTAGGGCTTCTTGTAATAGAGTAGTTCAACAGTTGAAAGGATTGTCTGCACATTTTATAGAAGAAGGAAAAACAAACAAACAAACAGTGTTGAATAAACATATTCCATGGAGCAGGAAATATGAGTTCGTGAGTACTACAGAGGAATGCCAACACAATGCTGGCATAATGCCACTCACTGCTTCTGGAAGATTATTTCTACTACCCATGAAAATGATAGGGTCACTAAGTTATTACATGAAGAGATAGCAGGAAGCAGAAATACATCTTTCTTTAGATGTGTATTAAGAGAAAACAGTGATGATTATTGAGACATATGGCACAGTTATTCAACTCCAGCTAAGATTCTGATCTAAGATATACAACCTCAAACCAGGAATAGACTGCTAAACTGACAAAGAATTTAAGTTTCAATATACATCTTCAGCATTTCCTATTGATGAGTGTGGATGATGTCCCTTCCTTGTGGTGACTACTGTAAATCCCACTTCCTAATTCTCTTCATTGTAGAGGAGTGTAGGTACTTACCTCAGAGTCATTGGTCTCACACCATCAGGTTACAACATACCAAAACATCCTTGTGTCAGCAGTACTAAGGTCACAGCACAGCAGCAACCTGAGCCAAGTGTCTTGACTCTCAAGCTGTCTCCCACTTGCTGGCCTATTTATCCATCAAAAAACAGCAGTGGTAAAGAGGACTGAGTCCAAATCTAAGTGGATCCTGAAGATGACTATATTTTCTAATTTGTACAGATTAGTCCACTAAAACAGTGATGCCAGTTCCCAACTACATTTGAATATATGAAGTGAAAATGCAAAGTTCTGTCACTTATTTTACAAGCTCATGAAATTTCAGGGGGATACAGTTCTAATCACCTCTCATATCCAATTTGCCAAGATAAGTAATACTTTCTGCTCTTCTATTAAATGCAGATGTAAGGAGCATGTCAAACAGCTCAAGAGTACAGTGCTCCCCAGATGCTACACCTGTTTCTCATATATCATTTTCCTCCGTCTCATCATTTGTGTTTACCAGAAGGTTATGAATAGCTAAGCTCTGCCACCAGGGAAGGTCATCTCTGAATGATCCTTATTACTTATTATGACTATTTACTTACATTTTATTAATGGTTCATAGGCTCTACTCAGGATCTAACTTGGTTAAACATTATGAAAACATATGGTGAACATCCCCTACTGAACATCCTAAGCAGAGAAACAGACAACTGGTTGGAAAATGCTATACTGCAATGATTCCCCAAGCTGGTTGAAATATTAGTTCCATTTTCTCTACCTATCCTTGATTCTAACTATTTATTCACAAATACAAATTTTAGGTTTTCCTTCTGTTGGCATTTAAGCTACAATGACATTTAAAGAAAAAAAAATAAGTAAAATATAGGAACTAGGACAATAAAAAGAAGTTCAGTGAACGAGTGCCAATGTCAAGAGGAGATGAATTGCTCTAGACCTATCACATCCCTTGGGAAGGAGCTCCTACTACTGTTCTTGAGGAAGCCACACAAAAGTTTGTTGATACATTTATTTATACAGAAACAATTGGTCTCTTGTCCTATTATTAGAAACAGTTTCAGCCATAATTCTCCCTAGATTTCAGACTCGTCAACATCCTCACAGATTTAGTGGGCTTCAGGCCTGATGTCAAGGTCTGGAGTCATCTTCTACTAAAGACACCTAGTTGAATAAAGTCTGTATTAGACTAAAAGTCATGGGGCTTTATAGTTGACATCATTTTGATCAGACTGATGAACCAGACCTGATATACAGCTCTGTGAGAGAAGAGTGCCGCTGTAGAGTACAGTACTTAGAGCAATATTAGTTCTTTGCTGCATCTGGTCAAAGCTTCTAGAAGCAGTGGGACCAAAATCCCAGAGATGACAGGGCAAACAACGGAGAGGTACACTGTAGTTTTTCTAAATATCAAATAATTGGCAAGATAAGCCTTAGTAAAATATCTTACTATGTCATTTCTGTTTCTGAGTGCAATTCTTCACCTTCTGCCACAATGGTTCTGTTTACCCGCGCAGCGCTAGTGGTTAAATATCTCTTGTCTGCAACATCTGTTAAGAACTGGAGGGGTTTCAGACTGTGAACTGTAAAGCTCTGATAACGAGACAGCAAGTCTGGCCCAGTGACCCAAAACAAAGGAAGCAATGGATGTAAAAGGGTAATGCTGGGAGAAAGAAAGAAAGTTCTGAATTAGCCAGGGATGATTATGCGTTCTGACAGAATGAAGTAACTCCTACTCACTGTACTAAAGCTACGTGGCAGCAGAATGGAAGAAAGACAGATGTAGGCTTTGCATGCAGTAGAGAAGAGTGAGTCTTCTCGCATACATGAGTAAGGAGAGTTGCTGGAATAAGTTCTGTCAACAGCCACTAAAATTACAAGTAATTAGACATATATCTAATATACTAGATTTAATACATACCCTTATGGAAAAGTCCATAAAGGTATAGCATAAACCACAAAGGAGCACACATACTTTCCATAAGATATTTTGTTATGTTTATCTACAGACTATATTATTATTATTAATAATATGAATAGTATTATTATTATCCCTATTGCACTGCTCCTGGTGCAGCTTTGTACCATCCACATATCATTTCTATTATAACATAAGGAACACCAGTATAAAGGATTTTGTTGGTTTTAACCTCCCAGTGCCCTGGTGGCTCTTCCAATTCATAAATCCATACCCCTTACAGTTACAGGGACCAGCAGAAGCACCTCCTCTCTGACGACAGGCTGAAAGAATTGGGGTTGTTCAGCCTGGAGAAGAGAAGGTTCCATTGAGGCCTTATAATAAATTTCAATATCTGAAGGGGACCTACAGGAAGGCTGAGGAAGGACTGTAGTTGAGGACTCATCCCTGGAGGTATTCAGTATCAGACTTGATGTGGCCCTGGACAGCCTGATCTAGTTGGAGGTGTCCCTGCTCTGCAGGGGGTTGGACAAGATGGCTTTTGAGGGTCCCTTCCAATCCAATGCAATCTGTGAACCTTTGAGTAGTAACCCACATATTACTGGGTTCAAGAGACCTCTTCCTTCTACCAGAGGGACAACTTCTAGACTACCTTAAATCTCTCACTTTAACTACAATTTTCTGGTACAACTCAACAAATTCATGCTACCTATGTACCAGTAACAGTGATACTGCATTGTTCAAATAGCACCCAGCTGTGTTCCCCAGCTCATGCAATTCCCTGAACTCTAACCAACTTCACAGGGGTGAAATGGAATGCAAATAAAAAGTATGCAAGCAACCACATCTCTAGCAAATGACCACAGAACCCTTACTGCTTTTATAGCACACTTCCATGTTGCTGCTGCTCTGCAGACAACAGCCTTGCCTGAAAGTGAGTCTTCGGCACAACGTGGTTTCTGTATGTTCACATGGCTATCTGCACATTAATAGCCTTCTCTATGCACTTAAAAAGTGCATGACAATCATCCTACATGACCTGTGTGTTGTGCTTGGTCAAACAATTTCAGCAAAGGAAAGGTTAGTAGGATCCAAAGAAAGGTATTTTTTTCACTGGTCACTTAGAGAGTTCAAGAGTTTTGAAGCAGATCTGGTCAAAACACATTTGCAATAGTTTTGAGTTCAGCTCAGTGCTACAAGATCAGTGCAGTCTACAGTGCTGTGTCCTCAGGCAAACTTGGACTAGTCACACCGTTTTCTTCCTGACACTGAGACTACACTGTGGTGAATGATGTCTGCCACTTAGTCATCTTAAGGTCAGGCCACTACTGCCCAATTTTCAGCCTCAGAGTTCGCAACAAGATACTAAGAGGCATTAAGATAGACAAAGCTCATGCAACCTAACTTCAAGTGAAATCCCAGCCTCTCTGTGTAGTGCCCAGTACAGCTGCTCTGTCTGCATACAATCTATGTGAATATTCACACTTGGATGTTCTTAGACCTGGCTTCCTCATAGAGTGCATTGGGTTGGAAGGGACCTTTCAAAGGTCATCTAGTCCACCCCCCACTGCAGTCAGCAAGGACTTCCCTAATGAGAGCAGGTTGCTCAGAGCCCATTCAAGCCTGACCCTGAATGTCTTCTCCAGAATGAACAACCCTAGCTCTTTCAGCATGTCCTCCCTCATAGGAGAGGTGCTCCAGCCCTCTGATCATTTTTGTGGCTCCTCTCTGCACCCTCTCATTCGGGTCCATGTCCCCCACTTGTGTAAAGGGGCTCAGAGCTGGACACAGCAGTCCAGGTGAGGTCTCACTGCAGCAGAGTATTGGGTAATGGCTTCCCCCTGGCTTTGCAGATTAAACCTCACTGAAAAGTCCGTGGACATCCCAAGCACTTATAGTTCTTGCTGCTATCTGGAGGTTGAGGATAGACAAAAACAGTCACAATAAATGTGAAAGATAATCTTTGTATGGAGAAGACTGAAAGCCTGATGCATTTGCTCTTTTTAAATGAAAGCTCATGGGAGCCTGCAGAAAGGAATAAAAACAGCCAAAGGAAACTGATCTTTTAAAATCTGTACTCTCCTGCCAGACCGTCAGTTTTCAATTTGTTCTGTTGACTTTCTTGTCTTAATTTCAACTGTTGGAAATTGTTAGCCCCAGATAACAGTAGCAAGAGTTGAACCTTTTCAAAGGGAGAAATAAAGCACTGCAATTGTAAGATTCTTCTTATTCTACTCAGAAATTTGTTAAAACTTCTTTTGGAGTTATGAGAACCTTCTCTGGGTTGCAATTTGAGGTGAGCCTCCTAAAGGACGGGTCTGGTGTATTTATTAGAACTCAATGGTTTGGTCTGCACATTGTAAAGAAGGGAAGTGATGCCTGACTTGATGTAACTGCAGGTTGTCAATGGTTCAAGATGATGATGGTTGAAATTCTGGTCATCACTGTATCTCACAGAAAGGATGCCTGAGAAAGCTATGTTATTAGCTGGAAATGGGGACAGTGGCATCAAGTACTCAAACACTTACTAAGTGAAATGAAAAACAATAATTCTTCAAATGCCACTGCAATAAATAATATTAGAAGAAACATTTGAAGAGATTTTAATCTATCATATGAAAACTTCCATTTGTGACACTGACTTCAAGAGATGGGAAGAGGCTTTTGCTGGAATTATTTATCAAAAATGCCTAAACAATTATTGTCTCTATATAACAACTTCCTTTTCTGACATCTCTTGAAGTCAAACTTTTTGCTATCATTCTGCTCCAGAACATTTTCTGAAGCTTGGTACCCAGGTTTGTGCCTGAAAGGGAACCCAATACAGCTGTCATGCAGCTGAGAATTTCACAGTTGCTCCATTATCAGTGTTTATTTCTTTGGTTTATTTCTGTTTGCTGTTTTGTTTTTTGGGGGTATTTTTGTTTGTTTGTTTTTTGTTCAGCAACTGTCCTCTCCTAATCTTATTGCATACCACTAATATCAAAATGAATATCTGAGCCTTCTTTTTCAATAGAGTGCACTGTAGCAAGGTAAAACGTTAAGTTAGGCATGCGTGGTTTTTACATGATTCTAGTGGAGGACGCCTGACTGATAGGCAGAAAAAGAAAAGTCTATATATAAACAGGCAGTGTTGATGGAGGCTTCCTCCTCTTCTGCTGTTTCTCCCCCAGTGCCTTGCCAACATATCTTATAGTTAATTTGCATGGCCCACAATGGCAGGCAAAAGGAGAGTTCAGACCGTTCAACCTTTAACTTCTCTTCCAAAACTGCAAATGAGCTTGCAGATGTCTCTGCAAACCACTTGGATTCTCAAATTCTTCACTAAGTGTTTTCCCATAAGGCAAAAAAGGTATATTTGACTGTTGATCGCTAGCAGATAGGCTGATAAAGACTCTGTAAGTCAGTTTGGAGAAGATAAAGATCAAGCCAAACATGATCTGTCTAGCACTCAAGATCCTCTCCTTACATCTTTATCCTTGAACAAAGAAAGCCACTTACAAATACCTCTCAGCCAAAGGACTGAAACGACTGTACAAATGTTTTGCTCCCAGTGACATTCTCCAATTGAGAGGATGAATTCAGCATATAAATTAATGAAACCATACAGTGAAGAGCAGCTTCATTGTGGTGACAGATCTTGAGATTCCACAGCCTTACAAAACCATTTCAGAAGCCCTTTAAGAAGAGGGATTAACTTTAAGAATCTTACTTCAAATTTTACCTTCTTAATTTTCTAGGCAAAGGAGGTATAATGACAAATGAATTATGTATTAAAAACGGATGAATTGATGTGAAAAAGTTTCAAGAAAACCATTACTGCCCAGCAAACCAGGAAAATATGAATGTAGATGGTATGGTTTAAACCTCCATATTCTCCTAAAATATATTTGTAATATTGTTCTAATGTAGACTGAGAGGTGACCTCAGCAATGTTTATAAATGTGTAAAGCGCCAGGAGGCTGGAGCCAGGGTCTGCTTGGTGATAGGACAAGGGGCAATGGGTGGAAGCTGTGGCATAGGAAGTTTCATTTAAATATGAGGAGGAATTTTTTTCCTTGTGAGGGTGACAGAACACTGGAATAGGCTGCCCAGAGGAGTCGTGAAGTCTCCCTCTCTGGATATATTCCAAACCCACCTGGATGTGTTCCTGTGTTATCTGGTCTAGGTGATCCTGCTCTGATAGAGGGGTTGGACTGGATAAGCTTTCAGGGTTGCTTCCAGTCCGTGATATTCTATGATTCTATAGCTGGGATACTGAAGAAACGGAAGAAGAGCTACTTTCCTCCATTTCACAAATTCTTGGAGGTCCTTTCTGCCATTAGCTGTAATGTCTGCCATGATGACATGCTGTTTCTGCATCTGGTACAAAGTATCTGTCTTGAAGCAAAAATACTGCAGCCTGTCAAATAAAGCAAATTTAATACCAATCAACTGCACTAATTGAAATGACAGTGACATTCTGCACTACATTTGAGTGGAAGTACCTTACAGACAGGAAGCCTGACATTTCACCAAGATTCTCTATCGAAACTCAGTATATTGTTTAGAAATGCAACCCCTAAAACCACAAAGACATTAAGCACAGTTACTGTGTTTGCAAAATGTCTTAGACATTTCATAAAGAAATTCTGCTTACAGAGGGACTTTAAATTAGTAGTCCACTCCTTACTCTGTGAAAGAAGAATCTCCTTTTAATGATGTTAATGGGAAAAAAAAGGAAAAAAAACACTAACTAAAAAATTTCTTTTGCTTCTACCTTGAAATTCACTTCTAGTCTATAAATTTAAAAATCTGGGGTTTGGGGGTTTTTTTTTGTTGGTTGATTGGGTTTTTTTGTTTTGTTTCTTTGTTTGTTAGGGTTTTTTTGGGGGGGGGTGTTGTTGTTGTTTGGGTTTTTGTTTGTTGTTGGGAACTGTTTTGTTTGTCTGTTGAGATCAAACAAAAAATTGTCAGTCAGTAGAGAAAAATGGTAGCCAACCACCTGTTACAGTAGACTTTGTCAGTTCAGACACGTCCATAACCTATCTCAGGGAGATGAGATTGAAACGAAGTACAAAACTGCAATTTAGTTTGCACAGTGTAGTCAGACTTTTGATAAGACTAAATGTCAGGTCTGGTGGAGTCTTTGTAGTGCAGACAGTTATTCACTTTAAGAAAAAAAAAAAAAAATCAATCAATGCCAGCAAAGAGAATTGTGTAAGAATGAAATTATAAATCCAAACGCAACAACAGTTTGTAGTAACTATTAACAGGATTAAAAGTTGCTTTGAGTTGGAAGTGACCTCTTTTTCCAGTTAGTATCCACCTCAGAAGATCAATTTTCAGTGACTCACAAATGATAGAAAATAGAATCCATTCTGGATAAATTTCTGGGAATAAAGCTCTGTGATTCTGAGTCAGCTCTGGTCAGCAATCACAGACTGCATTACTGAAGAAAAGCCTAGAACAGACACCTCAGTTGTAGCACAACCAACCAGCTTGGATGAACAGCTGCAATACCTTTGACCTTCACTGGGAATTTTACGTGCTGAATTTTCCCTAACAAAATTCCCTAAGCTTCTAAAACTGAGAACAAAAATCAACACGTCTAAAAGGATTATATTTAAAATTCAGATCTCAATCTTTCTATGCTTTTCCTAGCAATTAAATGGGATAAATGTTTAATTAAGAAATGTTTTTTTTAAAAAAAAAAAAAAAAGGCATACTCCACAGAGCTAAGGACATTAAAAACTTACAACAACTAAGAAATTCAGAGTCCTTCTGCCATGTCAGTTCACCAACGATTAAATTGGTTTAAATATTAGCTATAGTTAGAGCTGTGCAAAACAGACTTTGTTTTTTCAGGAGCTACACAGAACTTTTCAATTTCATAGAATTCTGCACTGCCTCAGTTATGGGTTTCATTTGCAGTGCTGATGAAGTAGAGTTTTGCATCACAAATGCAAATATCTACATATATTTGAGGCAAGCCTCTCTTTGCTTGAACGCTGTTACGTCTGCTGTGATACTGGCCTGTTTGTGCTCAACAAATTTGTCTGTGTTACTGAAACTTCACAGTACATTATGGGCTCAAAACAGACCCACTTGGGGATAACGAAAACATCCTTAAAGTTATGCAAAATATTCATAACAAAATGCAAACACTGTTTACACTTTTCAGCATCTCAGTGTAGCAACTCATATTCTAAATTGCAAGTAGCTAGAAGCTATATAAAAAACTTTTTAATCAGTGACTGTGCTGGATACTTATATCATCATCTTCTACAACACATGTTGCAAAAAGCCTGGGCCCAGTATTAGGTAGAAAAAATATTAATTTTAGAGTAAGATAGTGGCTTAGATACATTTAACATTGGCACAGTCAGAATGAGATTCATTTTTACAGAGATTTTCTGAGAAGGGCATTCAGCCAGAGAGGGAAATGTTTCCTCTGGGGAAGTGAAAATGTGTAGTTAAGGGATCGGATTTTAATTCCACCAATGTTAAATTGCACCAAAANATTCTCATCACACACCGCTGGGCAGTTATAGATTGATGTATTTACATTTTGCCAGAATAAGCAAATGCCTTCTGAGAAGCAGAAACCTCTTCTTTCACCCTTGCATCATTGATGAATACAGTTCTTGTCATTGCTCACTGACATAGCGAACATGTACCCTTCTCAACCCCCCCATGCATATTTACCTTAATGTCTCTCTTGCACTAAGAAAAAGACCTCCACATTTGGGATGCAATATTCTGATTCCTAGCATGCTGCATCAAACTAATGACACCTCTGTCAGTCTCTGATATGGTCAATTCTGCCTCTTCAACAGACGTCCATGAAACTTGGCTATTTCTCTCCACTGTACCTAACTCGAAACTCATTCACAAAACCATTCTGGAAAGCGAGAAAGAGAAAATAGTTCAATTGCAAAAGACTGTCAGTTTGTAGAGAAAGAAACAGGAAGCTTTATGGGTAAGAACTCCATCACAGTAAGATCTTTAGTCAGTTCTGCACCTCAGGTGATAGCCACTTTTCAAAGAGTAGAGGTGAGTGAAGTGTTTTAAACGTGTATTAACATGCAGGGCTTTGCTGGAGATAATTCTACCCACAGGTGTGAAGATGGCTGCTTCCATGGAAATTCTGAGGATGGCTCACTGCTTCAGCTTGCTGAATTTTGCTTCTTTAGAAAATTCTCCCACATGTTCTGCTAGATACGCCTTTTCTCTTCAGTCTGAAAACGCATGGTGCAGATGTCCCCTCATGACTTCAGTTTTCTGCTCTGCTAAGGGCAGCCACCACGCTGGCAAACGGAGTTACGTGCAGAGGCAAACTAACTGCAAGAACACTAGATGGAACTTCTGGTGAAAGCAAAAGATTTCAGAATCTGCCCCACAGATGAAACAAATCAGGTGAAGTTCACCAGAAACCTTTGGGTTGAAATTAGGCTTCCAATCCTACCTGATCTCTTACATCAGCTCCTTTTTTTAGGCTCAGCCACCTGCAAGTGATCCTCCATGAAAAGAAAAACTGATTCAAATCAAAATGAAAGAAAACTTCTCTGTTGGTACCAGACTGTACCAAAATTGCAGGCCATGTTTTCATTAGGAGCAAGTGCATTATTAACATAGGGACACTACTAAACTTTGTAAGGAAAATAACTTCATGATGACAGATCCCTGTTTCCTATAACTTGATTCCTTATTGCACAATACACTACAGTAAAAATATAGCTTTGCTGACCCAGCACAGCACAACGTTAAAGCCTTCTCTTTCTTAACCACCTCAGCTGTTCAATGAAACTCTCCTCAAACAGGCTCAAACTGAAAAGCAGTACTGGTGGAGTTAGTAAGTAACCACAGGAAGTTAGGTGACTAATCCTCGGAATAAGCAACATCTAAGATCAATCCTGGCATAACACTGGGCATTTTAATAATATGTACAAAGAAATTTTATTCAAAGGCTAAAATTTTCTAACAGTCCAACCAAAGACACCAGAGATACCATTCAGCAGATTGCATTTTTGTCACATCCTAAGTTCTGCTTAAGTTTTAAAAAATTTTGCTTCAGAAGAAATTGTGCTTGACCCTCAGATTTGAGTCTGTGTGACTCACAGATAAGCAGCTACAAGTCTGAATCACTTGTTGGACAGCAGAAAGAAACAGACTGAGACCTTTTATCTACCATGTCAGTTCTTTGCCAAATGCAGGAATCAAGAATACTCAAGATTTTACAGGGCAAAACACACTGTGAACTCAAAGCAAGCACAGTAACTTAAATGAACAGGAAAAGACAACACTTCCCTGATACAGTTTTCACCAAAACCCATAAAAATGAAGTTTATCCTCTTAATTAGTCCCTTTCACACAAAGGATTATACCACTTCTGATTCAGTACTTTAAATGGTTGCTGCTGTAAAAGTAAGATTACGGAAACAAAATGACTTAGGAAGAAAATAGAGGGATACATGAAAAAAAAAACCACCAAAACCAAAAAAACCCAAACAAAACAAAAAAACCCCATCCAAAACCCACAAAAATCCCCAAACAACAAAACCCCCAAACCACCCCAAAAGCACCTAAAATAGTTGTTGCTGAATTATTTAGCACAGCTATGTAACCTGTGTCTACTCCAGTTTATTATTGTCATATTCTGGAAGAATATCCAGGTTAAAACAGCACTAAGCCACCTTCTTGAGCATCTATGGAAGTTTTACAATACAGAAGTATTCTGTATACTGGAATATTGTTTCCACATTTTCATAAAGCTAGCTAGTTAATTCCACTTTATATTTAAGAAACATCCTATAAATCAACCTTAGCCTCACATATGGTAAATTAGCTTCACAGAAGCCTGTTTTCTGAGCTGTGCCTGCTTGTTTACAGCAGTTCTTAAGTGATTTCCTAAGAGAACTCAGCAGGTATATGGTGCGCTTGACAGAGATATGGCTTGAGTTTTGTTAGCGAGGTGCTGAGGCAGAGATGCCTAAAGAAGACCATGAAATTTCAGCAAGCAAGAAAATAATTGTTATTATTTTTTAAATGTAATTTGGACAGTTGGAACCCAGTTCTTGTTGACAGAGCAAATTAACCCCTACCCTCTGTCCTTCCACCACAGCAGCACCCTTCACAGGCTGTACAACCGTATTAACCTTATGGACAAGCGCGGTGGTGCTTTATACTGCGAGCTGAAGGATGAGAGCTGAGCAACACCTTGTGTTAGATGATAAAACTAACCATATGCTGTGAGTTTGCTCCTTTTCTTCCTTAAGACAGCTGACTTTTCTCTCTGTACTAGCAATTTCCCTGTTTTCTCTTTGAGGCATTTACATATTTTCATTCCTTCCTGAGACACCAGTTTTCAGAAATCGCTTTTTAACACTGTTTTATATGTAATTTGTTCTTCCTCATTATTTCTTTCCTGTCCTTTCTGGCACTATCTTTTACACCAAATGTTGCTTTCCAGTGTAAATCATGAAGTTCCTTGGTGATTGAGAGCTGAGACTGACAGCTGATTATCACCATTCCACTGCCTTTTCTTTTTTTGTCAGTTCTTTGCTATTAAAAGATAGATGCTCATCTCCCACTCTCTCCAGCTAGAGACAGTTCTTTTCTACCACTGTATACTCTGAATATCCAGCTGGGTAGGAATGCTGTAACAAAGCAATTATTAAGTTATGTTGTTGTGAATGACTGCAGATTAATCAGTTTTTGTTCAGTGATTGTACTGTGCAAACATAATGAAGATGATTGAAAAGGCATTTCCATTATGTTTGGTTAAATTCACAGTAACTAGATACTTGGAAATATCTTCTCCCTAACAGAACTCATGCCCATTTTTATGATAGAGAACTTATAATTTCAACCACCTAATAATATAAATTGAGCTTACCTTTCAGCTTCAGAGTGTAAGCATTTAAATGAGAGGAACTAGCTACTTTTAGGACCTAATGAGATGAAAAGAATTGTGTTAAAAGACAACACATATTGTATCAATGCACAAAAGATATTAAAGCAAGCAACAGGTTTCAATGAACTCATACAATTGATATTATCCCCTTTTAAGAAACAATTCAATCATGCCTCAAGAATTAATATTTATATAAAATGAAATATTTATGTGGGCACTTGCAGATGGTTCGGGGGGAATTTTTTATCTGAAGAAATTTTGCTTTTGATAAAGAAATTATCCTTCATTGAAATTATAGGTATGGAGAACTGTAGTTTGACACAGAGATAGGCAATGATCCTGCATTCCACAGAAAAGCTGGCATCCATTTCATTCTGTTTCAGAGTACCAGGCTGCAATCAGCAGAGGCAAGCTTAGCATGCATAACCTCCACAGCAGCATCCAGATGACTGACTACAGTACACAGAAACATTACAATAATAGGTTCAGTAACTGCTCTAATAATACTAAACTGAAGAGCATTTTGGATGTCTGGCTTGGCATATTAACCAGACCTAAAGATCCAAAGAAGAACTAATTAAGGCTCCCTATAAATTATACAAGCTACGTTTTGTATCTTATCACTACCTAACAAAAATTTATGTGCTTTTGTACCTACTAGCTCTTCAAGTAGGGTTTTGTTTCATCTAACACACACATTTTAACTTCTGGTACCAGCAGGTCATAGGAGGCTATAAATTACCCTCATTACCTTAATAATCACAGGATTGCTGAATAAGATCCATTCCATCATAACATAATCACATTCCAGCATCTGCATCAGGCTTTAAGACTTCCTACTGCTTATGAGGAATAGTGGTCTGAGTCAATCAATACAGAAAGCATTAACATCGTGCAACATATTGTCTGTGTGATAGAGACACCTGCATATCATTACAGCAGCAATACCTCCATGAGAAACCCACGTGTCTGAAGTGAATCAATACAAATGCTGGCTTCAAATAACACATGCAGGTTGTAAGAACAAAGTGTGTTTGCTGGATTTCGTCTGAGAACATTATTATCTCCAGTACTTTTTTCTTTCCACTGCAATTCACTGTTCAGAATTCTACAGGTGTTACTGCTGCAGGAATGTAAATGGGTTTGCAGACCAACTGCAGAAATCTGCTAAAGTCTCATCTAGTTTATGAAAGACAAAATTAATCTGGACCAATTTATCCAGTCATCAATGCAAGGAACTGTTTCTTTGCCAACCACTCAAAAAAAAAAAAAAATCAAACTGGTAACAGCACAGGCTTGTGGAAATTTTGTTAATCTTTCTTTATTTTACAAATGATAAAATTAAGGTGGGGGGATAGGTTACTTGCTCCAGGCTGGGATAAGGACAGAATGAAAGGCCTATCACCACCAGTGTTACACTGGGCTCTTGTATTGCAGGGCTTTTGTATTGCGCAGAACTCACCCATGGTATTTAACTGCAACTAGAAATTACATCATTAGCTTCTTTTAACTTGTTCTCAACCTTTGTGATGCAGGGAGAGCTGAAACAGGTAAACAACCTGCTGCAGTAATGCCTGCTTGAGCCTGCAGTGTAAAACTGTTGCTGAGGAAGCAACAGCTTCCTGCTTCTAAGGCAGCATCCAAAATACCAGAGAGCATTCCCTTCCTGCCCTGCTGGGAGCTGGCCTACAGCAGCATCTTGCTTTTAAAAATTCCTTTCCAAGACCTGCCTATCAAAACGCAAAGCTCACCCCCTGCACTGCTCCAAAGGCAGATAACAGGAGCTCCCAGCAGCACAGCCTGATGGGCAGATAGATCTGTCTGCTCCAACTGCTCCACAGAGGTGCAGCACTCCAGCCAGACTGCTGCGCATGACCGTCTGCAGTTTGGGTCTCCTGTTGGGTTAGACTGCGTTAAAAAAAAAAAAGTGAAAACTACAACAGAATAGAAAAGTCACTGTTGGACTGATGTGGTTTTTCTTTCCATATCCTTTTCATTCTCTAGTTAGTATACTTTTCTCCCCTGTTTCTCAGCTGTAATAATTCATCAGCTGCTTTTCCTACTCTTCATTTGATGGTGAGTTATTTTACAGCAACAATTTTTCTCAAAAAAAAAAAAAAAAAAAAAGGGAAGCTAAAAGAACACAGCTGAAAACATTTTAAATCTTCTCTGATTTGCTGGAAAAAGAAATAAACAAAAATAACCACACAATCAACTCAAACCAACCTAACCAAACAAAAAAAAAAACCCACTAAAAACCAACCAACCAAAACACCCAATCAATCAAATGAAAACAAACATTCCCCCCAATACTCCCAAACAAAAACCTAACACAAAACTCAGAACAAAAACCACCCAAACCAAACAGCATTATCACCACACCAGAAACTGTTTAATCCCACCAGTTTATACTTCCCAATGTTACACTTTTCATGAAGAGGGAGCAAAACATTTAGACTTAATAATGCCATGATTACTGACTTAGGTTGCATTACTGCTACTACTAAGCTTTATTCCTAATTGCTAACAACATTGTTTAACAAAATAAAATTCACTTCAAGTCTTCTCACACAAGGCTACATGCTGGGCAGACTTCTTGGACCAGTGTAAATCCTCCTCCTTCCCCAGAAAGGACACATCACACATTGGCAGGCTCCTGCAGCTAGGCAGCCTGCAAGCCTAAGCTTTATTTCATACAGCTCAACAATTTGAGCACAACTCTGTACAGTGGAATGCCATGGAGGAAAAAATACTCACATGTAAATATGCTCAGCTGATATGTAAGAGCCCTTTTACTTTTAACCTACTTATGCTATCTGAAAAAGAAATAATTTTACTAACGTTTGCAAGCACACCTCCTGGTAAGGTAAAGATGCTCTGACATTTCCAGGACCTGTCTCCTAGACACAAAATAAAATCATAGAATGGTAGGGTTGGAAGGGACCTCAAGAATCATCTAGTTCCAACCCCCTGCCATAGGCAGGGACACCTCCCAGTAGTACAGCTCACTCAAGGCCTCCTCCAACCTGGCCTTCAACACATCCAGGGAGGGAGCAGCCACAACCTCCCTGGGCAACCTGTGCCAGTGTCTCACCACCCTCACCGGAAAGAAATCCCTCCTAACATCCAGTCTAAATCTCCCCTCTGCCAGTTCAAACCCATTGCCCCTTGTCCTGTCATTACAAGACCTTGTCAATAGTCCCTCCCCAGCCTTCCTGTAGGGCCCCTTCAGATATTGGAAGGCTACTCTAAGGTCTCCTCAAAGCCTTCTCTTCTCCAGGCTGCAGAGCCCCAACTCTCTCAGCCTGTCCTCATAGGAGAGCTGCTCCAGCCCTCTGATCATCTTTGTGGCTACATAAGCTACATAAAATATTCTGTTACACTATTTTAGATACTATATGAAACTACTTAAATCTTGCTTGAATTATTGTTCAACTGGAATTCAAATTGCAGCTTATTGGAAGAGATTTTAATTACTTTTTGGGTAAAACACATATTTACACATCCATTGCCTGTGATTAAATTACATCTTTCTTGGCTTGATAGAACTTTGAAATGTTTCTGGAAGCAGAGTTTTCACTTGGCCATTCTGGTACCACAGTTTTCAAAATCCTCCACTTCAATGAAGTGTAACAGATTAATTTCAACATCTCTTATGCATGGTGCCAGATGCATGTAGGCAAATTTACCTCTCCTGTTTTTCTGCTTGGTTTTAGTACTACCAACTAGATGTAGCACAAGGAGTTTTTTACAGTCTGATTTCTCTTCATGGCAGGGAATTTAGCAATTGAATGTTGGGTGGGTTTTGTTGGGTTTTTTGTTTTGTTTTTTCTGTATTTTTAATCTATTTAATTTATTTTTAATCACACACTGCTGTTTAAGTTTACAATTCCGCACCACTTTACTAAAGGAACTTTTACTGCTCCTGCTCTGGCAGAGGGGCTGGAGCACCTTAATGTCCTCCTTGTAGTGAGGGGCTCAAAACTGAATCCAGGAGTCAAGAAGTGTGGAATCCAAGCTCTCGCCTAGAAAGCCAAGAATACTTACCTCAAAGTAAAGAACTAGGATATGGTACAAGTAAGGGCACCAATCCTACATTTTCCTTTAGCATAACAATAATAGCATTTACATTTATAGGTGGTACCTGCAGGTTTCCATCTTTTTTCAAGTTAATTCCATAAGTAATTAAACTTCTATTGCATAACCATATAACAAATAGTGCATTTTAACTTCATTTCAGTTCATCAAAAATAAAGCAGCCCCTCTGACCATCCTTTGGCATCTCTTTTCTGCACACAAATTTCACTTAAGATGTGTTGTATCAACATGGCTGATCATAGCCATTAGAATATCACTCCATTAGAATCCAAATACTTACTGCAGGAGTTCACTACTCTCTCTCTCTAATTTGGCACAGCTCAGCCTGTTATGGTGACAGCCCCAAGTTGTTCAAAGTGCAATACAGAGTCTTGAAAGTTCAAGTCTGTCAAGTTTCCATTCCATTAAGACAATTCTGTGACTGAGTGAAGCAAGTAATTTGGAAAACAGCAACAATAACTATCTGACTAAGCATCTGTCTTAAAACCTCTGTACTCAAATCCAGGCACTTCAAATAAATATGGACCCATATAACCTGTTCAGTAATTCCCTTTTATTGTCTTTAAAAAAAAAATAAAATGGTATCACCGTGACTTTTTTTTTTTTTTTGTATACTTTAAAAAAAGATTATTTTGTTTTTAAAGTCCTCCTCCACTGGGAAATGCATCTTTTTCCCAAACTCCAGTCAAATATACTTGACACCCCATTACTTGGTTGGTTTGGTTGTCAAGTATAACACCCCGTATTACACTTGACAACCAAACCAACCAACCAACCAAATGAAAATAAAAACCCCGCCAACCCTCCAAAACCCCAACATAGAAACCCATGAAATGCCAGTAAGCCAAAATGGAAAGTAATTCAGCATACTAACTTTATGTAACAAAAGCAGATTTGGAGATGATGGTACTCAATTGGTAACAATCATTAGGGAGAAGTAAAACATCGGCGCACCTGGCAAAATCATCTTATGTATATCTTTATTACAGTTTTCAGAATACATGGATTAACAGTGGCCAGGCTGTGATTTCATCAAATTTCTATTTTAAACATTACATACAAACACAGAGCTGTTTAAAAAATAGAAATGCGTGAGTTTTGTCACCTTTTTTTTTTTTTTTTTTTTTTTTCCTCTTTTCTTAAATGTGGTTTTGATTTTTGGCATCAGGAGTCATGAGACTTCCAAAAGGGAAACCAAACGGCGCATGACAGCAGACTGAATGAACTGTAATAGATTACTGTTCACTTTCTGTGGCATATGTATCACCTCAAACAGTGCTAAAAGAAGCACTACAAGAGCCAATCATTCTCCTCTAACATTCTTTTTAATGACATCAGTGGGTGCTGAGTGACAGCTTACAGGACTGCAGAATTCACAGGCTTACACAGCTCCCTTCCTTGTGCACAGAAGCAATACGTGGATCTGAAATAGAGACACCTGAAGCTGAGGGATTTGGCTTTATCTGCTTCCCTTGTTGGTTTGTTTCATTTATGTACATTTTGTGTGCATGCGTGGGCATGTGAGTAAATATTGCAGAAGAAGAGATGTAGAGGGTTGGCTTTTTTTTCTACAATACTTATCGTAAGATGAGTAACTTGCAAATACAGTATGGCACATTAAGAGGTGGGCTTTACATTGCATTATCACTTAGCATTTGTTATGCCTGACCTCTCAGCAATTTGAAGGCAAACATTAAAGTATAATTCAGCCAAGCCTTTGTTTAATGGATAAGAAGCAATTTACATACACAGGTAAGTTTGCTCCCGCACAACTATTACCAGCTTTAAATATTTACTAGCTATATCATACTCAATATAGGAAGTATTAAATTCACCCATCAAAGCAGGATTTGCCTGAGGGATGCAAAAGCTGAACATTGCAGTTTTCTTAATGAAAGCTACAGGAGAATTTCCAGAGCCAAACCTAAAACTCAGCCAGATTCTCCGAGTTTTGCAAACCATTTGTATATTGTGGGATGAATTCAAAGTAGGTCACTGACGAACTGCGGTTTGGATAGAAACCATGAAAACATTATGGTTTTTACAGCATTTGCCTGAGGTAGTACATATACCACACACAAAAATGCAAAAATATACAGATATTCATAACTATTTGCATATTACAGAAGAGAACTAAGGGAATGCTTCAATTTGTATCGGAAATTTCAAGAAAGAAGAGATAATTTTAGGTAACCTTTTTTGTATTGACCGTGGTTGCCTAAAAGCAGAGCAAATTACGTAATAGTATTTCTGGGAATACTTCCTGAAGCTGTTTGTCAGTGCCCTCTGAGGCACTAATTTTGTTTTGGCTTTAGCATCAGTTCATAATATGATTAACACCTAAACCAAACATCAATTATGTGCTGGGGAAAGATATTCGTTGAATCACAAACAAACACACATGACAAACTGTGTTGCACTTCCCCCACCCCCCCCACCTCAGTAAACTGCATAAATCTTGAACCCAAAATGTCTATAGTGTCTTTACATTTCTGATCTGTACAGCCAGCAGTTAATCAACAAGAAACGTGTATTTGTATACGATTTAAACATTCCATTCCCTTGTCCATTGCAAATTTAGTTCAATTCATTGCAAAGATAAGATTATCTTCCTTTTAAATAAACTAAGAAATGTAAACAGTGTAACATCATAAAACAAAACAAAAAAAAAATAAAATAAAGAGTCTTCAGTACTTGTAACTGGTAAAGTGTGAATGCAAACAGATGTGCTGGTTTATTGTTAAAGTAATGTCTCAGAGGACATATAGTGAAACGTAATTAGCAAGAAATTTATGTATGAACCCTCCGGCTATTTTCTTTCTGGGATTACTTTGAATACAAATATAATTTAACTGATATAGTCCTTTTTTGGTTTTTTTTTTTTCCTTTTTCTTTTTTTTTTTTTTAAATTAGAAAATAAGGCAAGTGCATTTCTGAAAAAGGTGCTACTCTTCTACACTTCTAGATAAACATGTGACACCTCCCAAAATTAGATCAATAATAAAAACATTAAAAATATCTGCAATTTAATATAGACTGGAAAACTATCAAAAGACAAAGTGACCAGCATCCATTTCAGAAAATATTTTAGACTTCATAAATATGAGCACCCTATATATTTACATAAATTACCCTCTAAACTACTTTTCTTTTGAAAGACACTTTTGTTCTAGCAGATATGTCTTTACATTACAGAAATGTTCCAAATATGAAAACAAACAAAAAAATAGTAGTAAAATAGAAGCATCAGGTGGTGGTGTTATTTTAGATATGCCTTTTTTTTTTCCTTCTCCTAAGATTTGGTTCTTGAAAAATCTGTGGTCAGCTTTCATAGAGCTTTTAAAAAAAAACAAACAACCAAAAACCCAAGGAAATGAAAAACAAAACCAAACTCACTAAAAATTACTGCTACAGTATACAGGTTCTGATGTGAGTTTTTGAGCTTTCATATATAAAGGTTAGACCAGGACTAAACAATATGCTCAGCAATATGCTCAGTTTAAGCTTTGAATTCTAACACACTGCTGATTGAAGTACAAATTTACATAGACATTAGGAACCTTTTAACTGGCTTTGTACATTTTCATAGCTCTAAGTGGAATAGCTGCAATAAAAAAAAGAAGTTATGCTTCAATGCCAGGTTGATGTTGACCTTATACTAAACAGGATGCATTTCTTTGTGTCTCTTACCAATAAACAGGGAGATAAAATACTGCTGCATGCAGATATTTTTTCTGAAGTACCATTCAACTCTACACTTTGTTACTAAAATCAGGACAAACCCCAAACTGTTTAGAAGGATTATCAGCCTTCAGCACGCATTTTGCTAGGCTTCAGTCAAATTCCTTGGTTTAGAGAAATAGCAGAGGGCAAACCAAACCCCCTTTGAAGACAATTAAAAGAATTCACCATTTCTATACTAGCTTGAAAAGGAGCTGTATCTTAAAACAATTGGATATTGATCAATGTAGTTTAACATTGTGAGAATTTATCCCAAACTACGCAGATAATCTTAAAAAGTATCTCACCAGAGAAGCAAAAAGAATCTGCTGTACAGAGATGCTTGGCTCAAGCGGTAGTGCAAAGTTACTCTGCCTCAGTATCAAATGCTCTTCTAGAGCTAGCAGTTCGTGCACAGAAAACAATGTGACACTTTACTTTCCTAATAGCCTTTATATAACATTAAAAATAAGTTCCCCATAACACCAGGCAATAAAAGTATTCATAATAATTGATTGATCAGTGAAAAGCAATAATAATTCGAGAGCAAGTGCCATCTACTACATAGCATCTCAGTTATTTTTAAAAATCAGATAGCTGAGCAACATATGAGTAGTTCCACTGGAACTCCTGCTTAAAATCCTCCATCCCATCCAGGCAAGCAATGAACCTTTAGTAAAAAGGATGGTGAAGACTGACCTGAACACCAAACAGACTGTACATTCAACTAGAGTCTGGGGAGAAAAGGGAACAATTATTTCCCATTGAGTGGCAGAACATACACAGTGTCAGCTACTAAACTGACTGCTCACCTGAGGTACTGCAGTGCAAGGGGCCTGTATACAAAGTAGAACAGGAAGAGCTTCCCAAAAAACTCGAGACTGCTGCAATCATTGATCACTGCTATATAGTGCTCTGGTAAAAAATTTGTTCTTCTGCTAAAGCCTCAGCACTAAAACCCACCAGTAGAGATCCCGCTACATATTTTACCTGAGAAACAGAGGAAAAACTCAGAGGCAGTTCTGAATAACTTCATAATGTAGCTTGTCTCTAAAAACCTACACAAAGGTATTTTTAGCATAATTAAAACAGGACAATCATATTTCCCCCCAAATATCTTTATAAAGAATATATAAGTGCATAATTAGAAAAATCCCTCCTTAGATACAGTTAAAAACATATCCTGCCCTTGACAGCATTTAGTTTTGGTAAAATACTATGCTCTGTTTCAGTCAAATTTTGTTAGCAGTGATATATACATCAACATATCACCAGAAGTGTAGATATGTAGTATATCCTACTTGCAGTCAAAAAGGCTGAATCCACCAAGCTTTACATTGAGATAAGATTTTCAGCAACCTTACTGGGGTTATGTGTGTTGATTTTTTTTTTAAACTTTTTTTTTTTTATTGTTACAAAAAAGATTCTGATAACGTAGACCAGCTCACCTCTGAATTTATTAACATACAATTTTATTTCTTTTCTTCCTTCCATGTCCAAATCAGAACTGCAAATGTAATCCACAGCTGTATTCTTTCAACAGATCTGTATCCCCAACACCTTTTATGTGAGTTGCCAGTATTTAAAAAAAAAATAAAAGGGGAAAAAGAACATAAGAAAATAAGATATCTTACTGTTGAACACTGTTTACAGATCTTGGTGGCTGGGGGTAATAAAGTACAGTATGTGGATTATTCATCAATAGCTTTTAAAAAACATAACATTTATACACCTTCTCATTTAATCAACACCAGTATTCCTTTATGATCGTTGCCAATTTATAGGATAAATTCACTTCAAAGTATTTCCACTTTATTGTAACTAAAACAATTGACTAATTCTTTGGCATCAGAAGAATCATACAGCGGCAATTGTTCCATTGTGGCGAGAACGGGACCTTTCCAAAGTGACTCGTCTGTTATCTGTAACACAAAGAGAGGAAAAAATAAATCACCAGAAGATTTGAAACACGGATAATGCAATGTCAAGAGGTTTTCAAACAGCCCTGAAAATCATTTCAAATGATATGTAAATAAGTAACTAGGAGGTTGGATCAGAGAAGTTTCACATTGCAGCTGCCAGACTGAGTTCAAGAGTTCTGCAATCAGCAATAAATTACTTTCTTGATCAGAGAAGCTGGGTGATAAAAGCATTAGGAGAATCCTGAAACACAGTCCCCTTGGAAACAGCACACCAATGAAAAGTCTGGGTAAAAAAACCTGAAAAAAAATCTCATCTTGGAGACAATTTGTGCACAGAAGCTCTAGTAAAATGCTTTGCAAGTTTCATGAGAATGTACTGACCACTGTGGTGGTGAAAAGCCTATGAGATGCTCCAAGGATGAAAGCGCTAACACTGTTCACTAAAATTTCATAGGGAGTTAAAAATAGAACAGTTAAATCAGCCACTTCCTAAGCATTTCCTGATTGTGCAATGTGAACAACTTTTAGTATAAAATATTACACAGTAATTATTGCAATGAATAATAAATACATCTCTATCGGAGGAGAACAATCACAAAGCAAGAGCCACACTCCTCTAAACGTCTTGAAAATAAAATTTTAAAGGGAGGAATATACACATGCACGCACACACACACACACACACACACACAGGGGCAGAAAATTAACCCCTGCTTGGATTTGTGAAGGCTTTGCTCTTTCTTTTGAAGATGTGGTCCTGCTACACAATTACGTAGCCTTCTCAACTCTCTCAGGTCATATGGAGGTTGCTGCTCTTTCTTTGAGTCAGTGCAACACCTGCAGTGCTTGGCATCAAGGTATTCCAATATATGGCTGGAACTGTTATATAAGACTGGAACATTACAAAACCATTTCAGAAGCAAAAAGTCTGTCAGACAAAGTGCAGGTATGCAGGTATTCTCAGCTTTTCTTACAAAGGACCTGATTTACTCCCTTCCCATAAAAGTTGCTGTAGGAGAGTGACAGACTCGGGCCAAGGCAGAAGGTTCGGGCACAAAGCACGAGACCTCGGCACGTCTGAAGGGTTGAAATGCACTCTGTGAAAAAGCTACTGACAACGATCCAGAGACTGTGGGAAAGGCTGGAGCAAAGACTAACCTGGGATCTCACCAATGTGTATAAACACCTGAAGGAGGGTGCAAAGAGGCCAGAGCCAGGCTCTTTTCAGTGGTGCCCAGTTAGAGGATCAGAGGCAACCAGCAAGAACTGAAACAGAGGAAGTTACTCCTACACATCAGGAAATGCTTTACTGTGAGAGTGATTTAGCACTGCAATGGGTTGTCTGGGGTGATTGAGGAGTCTTCATCCTCAGAGGATGAAATCCTCAAAACTCATGTAGACACAGTCCCGGACAACTGACTTCTGGGAACCCTGCTTGAGTGGAGTAGGGCGAGGTGGTGGCCAAGATGACCTCCAGAGGTCCCTTCCAAAGTTTTACTACTTTGTGGTAGCTTAGTTCCTAAGCTAATAAAGCCAGAAGTGGTCCAAGCACATTAAAGGCTCTGGAGAAAGCATAGAAAGTCATCTCTGTGATCTGTTTCTGGACAAAGAACAGAGGATGCCTGAATAGACTGCATGGGCTCTGCAAAATCAACCTCCCCTTTCCCTGTTTAATGAAAGTGCCTCCAATGCTATAGGGAATTAACGGCTCCTTTAGCAAGATTATTAGTTCTTTTTATAGTTCTGCCTTGCCTCCTTTTCCTAATGAATCTATCCATGCATAAAGTATCCAAATTACCCTAAGTCAATCTGTTTTGCATGGGAATAAATCTCTACACTGGTTGTGGTGTCACTAGGCACTGGAAATTAAAGCACAAAAGTGCTGTCTAAAACCTAAGAAGCAAAGTTATCAGCTCCAGCGTGCTGCTGTTCCCCTGTAACAGTGAATAGTAAAGAGATACTTGCTCTCAGGGGGAGAACTGCCTTCAACAGTGGACTACTCCTTGACATAATTTCAAGATCGTTAACTGTAGAGGTTGAAAAAGGAGTACGAGAGTCCAAGGGCTGTTGATTTCTTCATACTGTGTGGAGTGTTGGTTGGCTTTTTTTTTTTTTTAATATAGATTTCATATTTTCTGGGTTTGTGGGTTTTTTCTTTGTTGTTGTTGTTTTTTATCATCAGGATAGAGACAAACACTTTCTGCAAATGACAGTTCAGATTCTCCTGTAATTGCACAACTGAGGAGCTGGGACTTAAAGAAAACACAAACGAAACCTGTAAAAACTCGACACATTATAGTTTTCTTCTTCAGCTGATGACAAAGTGTTTTCCCAATTATTAAAAGTAATCTGTTCTTTAAAATGATTTCCAGTTTTTAAATAGAAGCAATTCTATTTTCTAGATATAGGAATACAAAACCCAAAAGATTCAAGAGAGACTGGAAGGAGTCACAAGGTTCTACTCAAGGAAGTTGGGGCATAAAGATTCCATTGTTACCAGTAAGAAACAATGCCAGCATTTGCTGCAAAGCTTAGACTGCTTCATAGTGATTCTTACTAAACTAAATGCAAGTAGGATAAAAAAAATTACATTTTATAAATTACACTTTGATAAATATTTCAGCTCATGATAAAAATGGAGCGGGGGTTATTAGTTGTAGTTGCTATCAACATGTAAAGTTTTAGAGTATCTGAAAAATTTGGAAGGTAATAGAAAGGCTTTTGTGTTCTTTCCAAAGAAACTGGTTTCATTCAGTAGGGAATTTGCTAGCATCCTTGTGTGTGTGTGCATTCACATTTACACTTGGTTAAAAAAAGAAACATTAGTATCAGTATATACATATATCTATATACACACAAACAAACGACTAGTTCCTACACTGGGTGTAAACTCTGTGTATCTACAAACACATTCGTTAGGTTAAAATAAAGGGTTTCATATTAGGATCTGAAACCAGACTAGTCTGGTATTTCAGAGACTCAAGAAAAAAACAAACAAATCAGGACATTTATAACACTTTCAACATAAGTTGTCTCCAACAGCTGTATTTGTCTTTTTTTTTTTAATGCTACAGACCATATGGAATAGAACACAAAGCAAGACTGGCTTATAAACAAGACAACACCAGCATAAAACTGGGTATAATATCAATAAATGGTAAAACTATTCACTTGTGTTGCAGCTGGAGGAGAGGGAGAGAAGGAGGGAGGGAGAGGGAAAATAAAAGGCAGCAGCAGTAACCTAAGATTATTTAAAATTCACTCAAAAATCATTGCCAAAAGGCTCAGGTGTACAATTCAGAAGCACGTAAAAATTAGTAGAAAAGATGGTAATGATTTCTCTGTGTACCAGTTGTGCCTTCTGGGTAACCCATCTAGCCATGCAGATGAGAACTTTGTTTCTTTCTTATGTCAGAAGTCCACCTCTCTTAGAACCAGGGCGTTTTAAGAACCATCTGCAGAGCTTGTATTACAGACCTGATAATTGTTCTCAGAAATGAACACATGAACTTAAAAGTGGCCTTTCCATCAGCTCAATGGCCTTTTTCTTGTAGCAGTAAAAGGCAGAGGAATAAAATGGAAAACAAAGCATATTTTTATTATATAATCTTCATCTTTGGAGTTAGCTGGGTCGAATTCAAATGAAGTAAATACACCAATTAAATGTTGAGAAATCACATTAGTAGCTGCTTTTTAGTGTGTATAAAACTGGAATGTAATCTTGGGCATACAAACTTTATACCTCCACTAGGAGAAATTTATGGACTTTGTTATAACAACAATTACTTGCTCAAGTTGTCTTACACTCAATATAGCACCAAGATGGGAATAAATAATATCTACAACACACAAAATATCTGTAGAGGTGCTTATGATGCATACATATTATTCACTACATAATATAAATACACTGATGTATATATATAAAAAAAAAAAAAGCCAAATCACAACAAGCTTAGTAAGGACAATAAATATAGGCCAATGTGCCATAAAGTAAACAAAATCTTAAACTGTTACTTCTAGACAATGTATTTTAGCTGTATGGAATTTGACAGCTTCACCCTTCTCTCTTATATTATGTATGGATAAGGCACTTGAAATTACTAGCAATTAAAAACACGTTTGTAGGGGAAGTGTTTTTTTGCAAAAACTGCACTCTGCAGTTTCCTTTCCTTTTTCCACCTTCATTAGTTTTGTTATTAAAAGAGATGTTTCAATAGCTGCCACAGATTTATTGGCTTGTTATTAACATAAAACTCGGTTATATTAGGAGAAAAATAAATGATACTTTGCAGAACTGCAATACTAAGGTTAAGTGACTTTTCCATTTCACTTTCTTCTTATCCACTCTTCCAGGTAATAACTTTGTGCTCTCCTAATTATAAACATTACTTTTTAAATGAGCAATCAATGCTAGCAATAATATAGATGCTGTGTAATCAAACAGACTAGTCATGACACTGAGATATCTGATAACAGAAAAAGACAAGAGTCTACAAAACCACCCCTCAGAAGTACTGGCTGGGAATATGTATTATTATCCTGTAACAACCATCAAAAAAGTTCTCTCTTCACTATGCCTTATATTAAAATTATAACTGTTCTGCAAACTGCTACCTAGGGCTCGGTACCTTAGCTAACTAATTTTCCAGGATTAGTGGGGTTTTCTTAGGACATTTAAGGTATTATAAGTGTTCCTTTCTGCTTTAATTACAACAGTCAATTCAAACACCAGATTGATTTTGAAATCTTATTTCCCTACAGACTTAGAGTGCTCATCAAGAGGAGTATCTAAGTTCCTCCCAAATGCAAATAACTGCAGCACCTCTTGATTAGCATTACAAAAAAACTCCAGAAACAGCTAACTCCTAAAATCACCCCCCCAAAAAAAAAAAAAAAAATCCCATAAAACCAATAAACAAACATTGCTGGTGCAGATGAACACTTTTTTGCCCTTTTTTAAAAAGAAAAGGTTGAAACATTAATCTACATGCAGAAGGCACCTAAATATAGCAGAAAAATAGGCTAAAAAGAACAGTGGGTTTTCAGAAATAAGTACTGCCAGAACTATTTTGCCTTCTTTAAAGACAGTGGTCACAGAAGCCTCATACCTGAACAACAGGTATTTCAGAAAGTGTCTTAGTTAAGAAATACTACTTTAATCACATCAACAAGAGCTTAAAATAGTGCCAAAACACTGAATCTGCAAGAGAGGTAGTGTCCAGCACTGGGTGCTCAGCCAGTAGCTGAGCACAGCAGGGCTGGAGGGCTTAAGCCCTATTAAGGAGAACTCTGAAATGCTAATTTATTTTCAAAGTTCACCATGAGCTTCCACAATCACTACAAATTTTTTCTTTCCTTACTTTTTTTTATTCCCCTCTATTCCCCCTAACTAACCAACCTTCACATAGCTGACAATCACAAAGTGTTTAACACCCAGAGAAAGAAGGTACCAGTTTGAGTTGACTTGAAAATGACCATCTGAAGGAAGTAGAACATTCAGAAATGAATAAAATGCTTAAAAGTTTTGAAGTAATTCTGACACTGTACAAGATTCAGAAGTGCACATTGCAGTAGAATTTGTATGGCCTATGCCTTTGGGCACCAAAGAAAGCATTAGCATCAAACATTTATTTATTCATTCATGTAAAATTTTGTTCACCAGGAAAAGCTAGTGGAATGATTCTTGTTTTCATGAGCAACCCAAGGGAAAACACTCACACAGTCCAGAGTACTTCAGCAAGCACCATAAATGTATATAACACTGAAAACAATCAGAGAAGCAAGATAATTTGCCTTAAACAGGGAGTGACTGTACAAACCCCAAGTAAGCTGGCCATTTAAAAACATACTAAATGGATGTCACAACAGATGACAATTTCAAGGAGCAAACTCTGCATCTATGATACTGATGACATCAGCATTTCTTCTTTAGAAAAAGGTGGAAATCTAAGCTGCACTTTACCAGTGTCACTTTTTTCCTGGCAGAGATAATTAAAATTTTCTGTACAGCGTCGCTGATTAAAACTGGAACAAGCAGGAATAAATGTGAATCAATTTAGGTTGGGTAGCCTCCAGTTTCAGTCATCTATATATAGGGGAAATTGAAGCCAAGTTACAATGTCACTGGATGTAAGAGGGTATTATCAATTGCTTTAAAGAGCAACCCATGACAAGAATAAACTTTATTGCTTTTCTTTACTGACCCCAGTGCCTTCATCAGCATAGTTCCCCAACAATGAAAGGGAAATCTTTTTGGAAATAGGAACTGGCAGAGTATAACCGAAAAGAACTGATCTCAGTGTAAAGCAGCAGGGAAGCCCATCAACTTCCAGCACCTTTTTAAGAGCTCCAGTCAAACCCCGTTCTCTACATTACCTGGCCTGTTCCTGTGACATGATTAGAGAACACCAGCTGAGAAAGTCAAAGAAATTAAGAGCTTCAAAATCGTTGCTGGTGTCTAGAACAAAACCCTTTTGAGAATCAGCACCCTGAGAGAAGTGGCTTCCCTAACCACAATTCTGTTAAGATTCAGTCCACCTCTGTGAGATTTGCTTTCAAACAGATCCTTCAAAATGTGTGGCCTATATAAAAAAATAGTAAAACCCACCAAAGGTAAAAATCAGTTATGGGAGAAATGCAGCCAAGACCACAGTAAGAATTCTCTGTCAGAGATAGTGCTTCCCAAAAGATCTTCATTCCAAATAGGTAAGACAGGTAAATAAAACATTTTCTAACTGGGATAAGGGAAACACAAAAGTTAATATATTTTCTATGGATCTTTAAGTATTATAAACACTCTTATTTCAACAGGTACCCTACATATGCCTGGAAAACACTGCACTAGACCCTTTTAAATCATCACACTGGGTCATTTTACATTCATTTGGATGTGATACATTTGTAACCAAATATGAGAAGAGACTAAGTGATCCAACATCTCTGTTGCTAACTTTTATTTCCTAAGTACAAAGGCTTGACAACCAAACTTGAATGACAGCTGAAATGGTTACTTCAGCATCAAAGAAAGCATTGGGGATTTTAAGCTATGAGGTTTAATTCTACTTTGTCTGCTTTATTTTGGTTTAGGCTTTCACATGGAAACTGAGTGATAATCTGAGCATATACACAATCACAGAATGTTACAGGTTGGCAGGGATCTCCAGACGTGATTGAGTGCAACCCCTCTGTCAAAGCAGGATCACTTAGGGTAGGCTGCACACTATCTGCTGTTACTATGGTAGAAAAGAAAAGTGCCCTTAGGCCAAAGAAACAGCAGGGCTTTCTTTTGTGGTTCCTATCTTATTTTAAAGATCTCAAACTGTAACAGCACATAACAGAAACACATTAATTATGAAGGTATCATGTGGTGATCTTAGAGTAATTTAAAAGTATGGTAAACATCCCACTAACCAGGTCAAGAACAACATATTGATACAGAAGAAAAGGTGTTTAAGAATAGGCTTTAGAAGAAATAAGGATAAAGCAAATAAATGGGTGTGTGTACCTAGCAAGAAAATTTTGAGGATGAAAAGGTATCAAGGAGAACTCTAAAAGACCTCAAAACTATANGATTTTAAGCTATGAGGTTTAATTCTACTTTGTCTGCTTTATTTTGGTTTAGGCTTTCACATGGAAACTGAGTGATAATCTGAGCATATACACAATCACAGAATGTTACAGGTTGGCAGGGATCTCCAGACGTGATTGAGTGCAACCCCTCTGTCAAAGCAGGATCACTTAGGGTAGGCTGCACACTATCTGCTGTTACTATGGTAGAAAAGAAAAGTGCCCTTAGGCCAAAGAAACAGCAGGGCTTTCTTTTGTGGTTCCTATCTTATTTTAAAGATCTCAAACTGTAACAGCACATAACAGAAACACATTAATTATGAAGGTATCATGTGGTGATCTTAGAGTAATTTGAAAGTATGTTCTTGACTTGGTTAGTAGGATGTTTACCAACATATTGATACAGAAGAAAAGATGTTGAAGATTAAGAATAGGCTTTAGAAGAAATAAGGATAAAGCAAANCTATATGGTTCCTCCTAAGAAAAAAGCAGACACGCGCATCTCCTGAGTTGTCTGCAGAAGTGCCAAAATCATCATCATAAGCCCTGAGATAAGCTAGACTGGTATGTAGATGTGTATTCTGTCTGTGAAAATTTGTTTCAAAGATGTTAGTCATTTAGGTAACACGCAGTACCTTCATTTTAAGATTTCCAGGTGAGCCTATGTGCTCAAGTGGGTATCTGCATTCTTTTTAATTTACTAAACACAAGTTGTCAATATTCAGAAGTGCTGTAATACAGAGCCAGGTCTAAAATACAGAGAGCTAAAGGCTCTAAAGGGAACAAAGAGATGTCTAACCTTACTGCTGTCACCCAGACCTGCCAAGCTGGGCACCGTTCATGGTAGCCTTTGATTTGTATGACAGTGCAGTACACCAACAGAAAACAAACATTTATGGTCTATGTGTTACACACAAAAATGCTTTCAAAATTAATACTGGGAAAAGTTTTCATGTTAAATAGCATCTGACAACACCTACCAGCTCAGCACAATCCAGTTGTCACCATGGTCAATACAGTTTGGGAATATTGCACTCTTGCAACCAAAATTTAGGATGCTGACCATCTGTATCACAATTCCAATAATAAAATAAATGCTTATCTTATTTAGAGATGAAAAGTCTCTAATAAAGTAAGTATTTAGGAAAAAAAATTATTTGTAAACTATTTTCAAGTAAACTGTTTAAAATAAATTTTATTATTGCTTATTCTAGACTTTAAAAAAAGGCCAAATAATCTAAGATTCCTTAAAACTTTAAAAGATCTATTTAATATTTTAATTTAACTTTGCTGACTTTTTTAACAGTACCACTTGGGATGTGCATTGAAAGCTCTTCTACAAGAGCTGCGAGAGAAAAGCCTTAGCTTGAGACAACACATGCCTGCCTCAGGGGTTACAAGACAAATCAATCTATTTTTCTCCTTTCCTCCAAGGGTAATTGGCCTTTAAAATTACAGTGGAAAATAGGCCTTCATGTCAGTACAATGCAGGCACATATACAGCCATTTTCCATTTCTTTTTCCATTTGAATTCTCAGCTGAGAACTAAACTTATAAAAGGTGGGAAAATAAAAAGAAGATGAAGAGGAACGATTGCATCAGTTCAAATCCTCTCCAATAACAAGCAGCACTGTGACCAGCATTTGAGTCTAGAATTTAGTGAAACCTGCTCTGAATAGCTGTCATTTTCCCAGTCAGTACTTTTTTATTCCTGTTTGTGATAAAAAGTACTTGTATTTCTGTGACAGCCTGTACCACTGGCATTCATAAAGATTTGTCACAGAATTCAGTTGAAATGAGAAGTTATAATTAATTCTTCATTCCTCATACAATCTCACAAACACTGATTTCTACCTCACTCTTATGAAGTTGCCTTTTTCAGCAGCACTCCCATCCCTACAGTGCTGATGCTGTGCTAGTCACACCATCATATATAATCTCAGAGCCTGAATATTGCTTAATTGTGTACACTGAAGTTTCACTGGACTAATGAATTGTTTCAATGCAGTGAAATTCAGATGAGAGCCTTCACATTTTTCTGATTGCTATTAAATGTGGTTTGTAGTGAGTTACTCACATTATACCTCCACTAAGAAATTCTCATGTGAAAATAGTTCCTGGAGCATAAAGACAAGGAATCAACTAAACTACAGCTGACACACAAGCCCAGCAACAACAAAAAAGTTTAAAGAAAGCAAAGTCAAAACAACGAAGCCTTTTAAGAACAATGCTAAGATTCCCTTGAAACAGAGTATTGAAAGTGTACCACTAGACCTTTAATGTGAACTTCCTCACTGGGACTGTGTATACAGGTGTAAAGCAATTATTAGATCTGGTATTTGAATGAGCTCAGGTTCCCATTAGAGCCTGAATGCTTCAATGACCCTATTATTTTCCTTCCAATGCTCCCAGACCTGATCAACTTAATTATTCCAACTAGTGGAACATTTAGGACATGAATGTATGATTTGTTTTAAACCAAATGAGACAACTGGAAGTGCTTCATGAAATAACAAAAAAAAAAAAAAGTAAGATATGTGATGGGTCAGATCCTGGAAGAAGGTGGGATCCGTGCAACAGTGACAAAGCAGCAGCAAAGATCCACTGCAACAAACATTTGTTCAAGTTTTTTCCCCCCATAACTTGTCATTTGTGACCTTTACAGTATCTCCTGTACAGTGAAAAAGGTGTATCTTGCGAATCAGAAGAACGGAACAAATTTCAGAGAGTAAATGAACTGAGTCTGCTTCAGTAAGGAAAAAAGCCTCAAAGCACAGAGAATGTGTCTGTCCTTTCACAACTACAGAAATTATTACATCTTCTAACAAAAAAAGATTTCATGTCAGAGAGGACAGATTTGCTGATGTGAAAAATGTGTTTGCCTGTTTTAATTGTGCCTGCTGTTTTGCTGCTAAGGAAAAGCCTAGTCACATTTTGAACAGATTTGGTCTGATGCTAATAAACCACACTCTTCATAAATGATGCAATTTGAAACAACTTCTAAAATGTCCTATTCCCAGCTCCTCTATTAACACTACTGCTCTAACAATTTGTATTTGCTTTGAAAGTTGACTGTAAGGTTACCGACAGGACAAAGTAATCAAGACAGTGATAGGTTCTGAACTGCAAGTATACAAGCAGCCATAAAGTTAGCATCTTCTCCTACGAATGCATCTGTCCTTAAAAGGAATCAAACTGACATCCAAGTGGTCCCCTCGCCCCTTGCCTCCTTTCACTAATGATATGTAATGGCTGCTGAGCCTGCAATAAATGTGTTTATGTCCAGCTACATTGCCATCATTTTACAACCTAATCTGATACTTTCAAGAAGGAAGGAAGTCGCGGGAGACCAGCACCAGCTTGTGCTGAAGGCAGTTCTTGACATCAGTTTTCACTTCGCACTTCAAATGGAAGTATTCGATTTGACAAAACACACTGAACGTCAAGAGAGAAGGCTCTTCACCTCCTCTCCAAAACTGCCTGAGAGAAGTCAATACTAATTCCTTTACAAAGTCACAACCAAAATCTGACAGACGAAAGTCAAAGGGGAAGTTTTCTAGCTATTCCTTACAATATTTTATTAAAGAGTGGAGTATGAATGTGTTTGCCTTGCCCCCACCCTCCACTTCTCAGCTTTATCAGTTAGCAGTTTAAATACTGAAAGTTACATTCCCCCATGCACAGATGCTTTATTCTTTGCATAGAACATGAAAGTAATGAACTCAAAGATAGGGAAAAAAGAAAAAGCTTTTTGGTATAGGAATTTGTTCAGAGCAGGAGCTGCATAACACACCCGAAAAGCATGTATTTCCTGCTGCTTCACATAAACTGGCTACAGAAGCTTTTCTCCACATCCAGACAATTGACAGCCCTACTCAAAAGCAAACAATTTTCCTTGGAGCCTGCAAAAGTCTTTCTTCTATATTTTTTATGTATCAGAAACAAATTCTCTCTACACATATATAAATATATATATATATAAAAATATATTTAAATATATATATATATATACATGAAACCCTCTGCCAAACTTGTCGTCTACATGTAAAAAGGAATATTTTAAATAATACAATAAAGGCACACTGTCCATAATTATTTTTTGATTAAATAAAATATCAGCATTTTTTATTCATGGCTAGGTTAACATTTACAATTCAGCATTTTGCAATATTTAAATGGAATTGAATATGCTATGAGGAAAACTTAAAACTACATCACTCCTGTATGACCGACTGGCAAAGGCTGAAGTCTTCTGTGACCACCTGCACCTTCGTGGTACAAAAATGAAAGAAAAAGCTCCTGTCTGAGCCTGGTGAAGTGATCTCATTGCTACCTGTTACTTCTCTACACACCCCAGCTGAGAATAACTAGATACTGCATGTGACTTTCACTATAAATTATTTGCCACAAAGGCATATGCAGGTTATGTGAATGTGAAACTGTTGCTTATTAGAAGAATTCATACAAGAAAGTAATTTAGGTTATACATGGTAGACTCTGAGGTAAAATATAATAACTTTTAGGAATTTAGGAGTCTAATTTCTTTCTTGGCTGAGCACAGACAACTCCATTATGATTCAATGTAAGACCTTGGTGCTCACATAAGGTAGGATTTGACCCCTTATGTTCACATAAAGAATAAAAGTACAGAAGCAGTTAATGGTGTGAGAGGGCAACAAGTTTTCATTAAAGAGCTCAAAATAGTTTATATTTATTAATAACTGTATTTGAGGAGTGACATTTTTTAAGGCTTCCTGTGCTGTTTCAGACAACTTGCTTGGGTTAGTGGAACTCCAAACATTTAACACCTGATCAGCCCACAAATCTTGATCTATTTTGTTTGCAAAATCTACCAATGCATCCCTGCCTCATGAATGCAGCTCCTTCTGAAAGAACTGCAAGGACCTTAAAAGCAAGAAGGGCAGGGGTAGCATGGGACTACAACACATGCATCTTTTACTCAGAGGGTTTCTGAGAACCTGTGAATATTTGGGGTCTGCTTTAACAGCCCTTTCACAAAGACTAAGGAGACAGCTGTGCTTAGGTGCACTATTACTGTCTACATCTTAAAAACAGGGTTTAAGCCTTCTAGAGCTTTTGAAATCCATACACCAAAATATCACTTCCTTAATCTATCTAAATGAATCCCCCTTTTAGACAAAGTGTGCAGTTATACAAATATAAATACAACCATTCCAGAATCCCTTTCTCAGGTCAAGTTTTTCCACCTCTCCCTAACTATAAACCCCTTCCTTTATTAAACAAGAAGGGATGACAGTGCTGATAGCCTGTATCACGCCCTATGAAGAGGGCTCTAAAATAAAGTTATGATCTGCATTAAAAATAAGACCAGATCTGGTTGGACAGATGCTAGAGAACACAAGAACATGAGATGATTCCTCAATGCAAGTTCCAGAAGTTTCAAATAATAATTCCTCTTTGTTTTGAAAGAAAAATGAGCTAAAAAGAAGTTAAGCCCTTCCAATCAATCGAGATGTCTTCATCCTACTGTTTCTACTAAAAATGCTCTGGAGGTCACCAATTCACAACCTTAGTATTGCTTATACATTAAAAAAAAAAAAAAAGTTAATTGTTGTATGTATGTAGTTCTTGTAGTTGAAATTAACTTACACTATAATTCAAAGTTAGGTAACAGATGAACAAGTTATGTGAGAGGTATTTTTGCATGAGTTTTTAACTATTATTTTGAGTCATTTTGATTTGATTTTGATTGATATCCAAATGTTAATGCCAACATTCATAATGTGAATAAAAACATTTTCATAGACATAAAAGCTAAGAAAGCAAAATGATAGTAATATGCTGACTACACCAGAACTGTAGTTCTTCCTTCAGAACTTCAGGCATGACCCCTCCTTCTTTTAAATAACATACTCAACCAAAAAATTTTCAGTCAGTAATTTTTTTCTCCTAAACATCTTTCATAAATACAAACAGATTCTTCTCTGCTCCTTTTGATGTTTAACAAGTTTATCTAGTTACCTAATCTTAACAAAGAGAATGCAAGGCTGCTCTTTATGGACACCTACCCATTTGCTGACTTCTGCCATGCAATCTGGTTTCTCGGCAGCCTGCCTGCCTTTTGCTCACTGCAGAACTCAAGCTACACTGTGCTGGAAAAAATACACTTCTCCAGCTTCACTGAGCACTGTGAGCTGCTGTTCTCTGCTTCTAAGTCTCACTTGGTTACTGCATTGTTTCGAAAGTTAAACTGCTTCATATCAATTGCTCACAATCCTCCTGTGTTTCTGACCTCTTTGTCAGTTATTAATTTCCTTAATACATTATCTATCAGTTATTCTTCCTTGACATACCAGACCTACGCTACGCTAAAATTCTCTTTAAGATAACACTGATACCATACTCCTACTTCTGCACTGATAATTGAAAATGAGCTGCATATAAAAGTACGAACAGGGCAACTGAGAACTACTGAGCATATCTATTCTGAGAAGGAACAAAAAAAAAAATCTGCTGCACTTTCTCAACTCTGATGCAAGCCAGATACCACATGAATTCTAGGTAACAAAGACAGCTATAAGGAATCCTGCATTTCACCTTTTTGTTCAGCTAATGAACAGTCACTAGATGCTTTTGTCATTTATTTATGCTTTTGTCAGCAAGAATCTGAAACACAACACATAATAAAGGGCTGGTTAAATATGTTTCCCCTGCCTGATTCCATAATAGAAGAATATGATTTCCCATGACTGTACTTTCTTGGTTCCTGCAGTGAACAAGACAGAAAAGACAAGGTAAGCCTCATTTCTCTTTCAACTTCTCCCACTCTCAGCCTTTTTAGTCACAGAACATAAAGTATAACTATTACACAGAATCTTTTTTTGGTTTTGTTTTGGTTTGGTTTTTTGGGTGGTTTTGTTGTTGTTGTTGTTGTTTTTTGTTTAGTTCTCTATCAACTTTCTCCCCACACCAAACCAGCTCTACTCTGGTTTTGCTTTGCAGGTCAATCAGCCTCATTTTCACCTGCTTCCCCCTCTCAGCATTTTCAGAATATGGCTATTGCAGCCTTCAAGAAATGTTGATTGGTATCCATAGCATTAGGTAAGCTTCTCACCATTCTCCATGTCTCTCCATATCTTGAATGAGAAAGGAGACAGTCAGGCTTTGTTCTATCCTGATGGGAATGGGACTGAACCAGCCCACTTGTTCAGTCCACACAATGTCTATGAATGCAAAGCTTGAAAAATGCATTCACATTCACTTGGGTAGATGGGAAGAAGTAATGAAACCTTAATACAAAGATGCTTGGGAGGATTTTGTAGTTTACATTCTGCTCTTAACCCTGATCCAGACTGAAGCAACCAAAGGGAGGGATAAAGGCAAGGGTGGCTTGGCTGTGTGTAAGGTAGAGGCAGAGGCTCAGGACAGGTCTCTGCTGAGAGTGCAGAAAAACAAGCAAGTCATTCAGGGAGTAATCTTGGCCTCAAGCATCTCCTGAACACAGAGGACTTGATTTGCTAATAAGGATGAGGGTTGTTGGGTCATTGTTTTCACTGTCACACGAATGAACTTTAGAGTCCTGTATTTCACCTTAGTTACCTGTGGCCTTGAAAACAAAGTTTTTGTGGCACAAAACAAACCTCATTTTTCTTTCCAGCTTTTTTTCCCTTTTAAAAAAAATCTGGTTTCCAGTACCACTCCCAAACTAGTTCTGCCAAACAAATCAGGAAACTCTGAATTTAGTCAGGAGCCTCTCTCTGCAGTGGGAGAGAGTAGGAACTTACACAGATTTTGCTGCCAGAGAAAATGATTAGGAAAATACATCCTTAATGCCACTAAAATAACATTAATCCATCAGATACTTTTTGCCCAAAGCTGGCAATGTCCTTTAGAATTATGTTTTGCTCTATGTAAACAGTTTTAACTACAAGCTCCTTCAATTTCATCTGAGGCAGTATTTTTTCACGCTTGAACTAGTTTCATCTTCACATATAACAAAGTCAGTGTGTGAACAGTTTACACCTATTTGTGATGCACCAGGCACAGTGGCCTTTTAAATATCACCCACCTCATCCTTGTTTTTAATTCTGACTCCTAAAAGCCAAGGAATTCTGCTTGCTTTTTAAAATTAAATTAAAAAAAAAAAAAAAAAGAAAAAAGAAAATCAGAAACACCTTGTCCACTGTTCACCAAAAGCAGAATGAATCACATTTCAGAGCACACATTGCAAAGCCTCTTTTGATCCAAGGACATATTACATTTTTTGTTTCTGTTCTCTTTAACTATGTGTCCTGGACAGCATTTCCTACAAAACATGCCTGAGGCCTTGATGAACATTGATGATGATTCTCACCGATGTCCAAGTATTTCTTTTACAGTGATACTCAAGGAAAGGATGTAAAATTAAAGAATAAATGACATTTTGTAGGCATTTACCTCATCAACTGCTCATGATGCATGAAAATAATCAATCAGCAAATACCTCCCATTTTCCAACCTAACATCTCAATAGGAAGTAACAAAGAAAACCAGTAGTAAATAAAAGAGAGCCTGCATTTCGGCTTACCAACTTGTTTGGAATTTAGCTAGGCTTTAGACAGAGAAAGACATCTCTACAGGTTACATTTTTACTTTTTTTTTTTTTTTTTTAAGTGAGAGTGGGACATTATAAACAAATCTCTTTAAAAAAAAATTATTAATTCTATGAAACTTTTACCTGTGATTTTGCAATATCCTACTCAGCAGTGACAGAAAAGCAAATTGTAAATGAATAATTTTCTCAAGATATAATAGAAGAATTGCTACAGAGTTGTTTGGGTTTTTTTCATAAAGTATGCTGACTGCAGTTTAAGGCAAAAAATTATTTCATAAAACAGCATGCTTGTAAAGGGCTCAAAATTGTATCTAAAAAAGAGAATGGAAAGAAACAAGGAAGAAGAATACTTTGAAGCATGCAAAATATCTTCATATGCCTTTTCAAAGGTTTTGACAAGGATGCATTTAAATAACTCTTTGAAAACACAGATGCACAAACAGTAAGAAAGAGTCAAAGTGCTAACTGCAATTTGATTTATTGTGTTTATTTTGAGTTATAGCTCAAAAACAAGCCTTATGTACTTTAAGTCCAGCACAGCTTGAGACAGCTATAAAGTCTGCAAAGTCCAAGAGGAAGAATTAGTAAATGTCACAACACCTTCAGGGCACAATAGATTCTTAAAATAGGTAATGCTTCAAGAGTTTAACCAGAAAAAGCACAGCAGGATGCCTTGAAGAAAAATCTGCATCAGGCTGAAAGGTCTACTAACTTAAGCTTAATGATGAGCAAACTAAAAGGTCACTCTGCATTGCCATCTCTGTATGCTCAGTTACAGCTGTTTGATGTGACTGATGCAATCATTTAGCTGTCCAGCAAAATAACTATTAAAATAGTCCAAGTCACACAGTGCCTCTTAAAGAAAAGATCATGTCCTTTTCTTCTACGGTATCGCACACGTACGGCGACAAGAGTGGTCACAGAAGGGGTCCTCTGAACACTGCAAATGTCTTATGCGCTTATAAATACATTTATACGGTTATGTACATGTAAGTAAACACATTTTATCACTGGGAGACACAATAGATTGTCTTTTAACACCCACAGTCTCACTACACAAACAGATGTAGTAGTTAATCTAAATGGCTGATAGCCAAAACTTGTACAAGATCTGGCAATTCGTAGGGTTCAGCGATAACCCAGTAAAAGCGGTTATCATCTCTATTAGTGTTCACATGTGGTCCCCTGCAGATCAGCTAGCCTATGAAACAATTATACAGTACATTCTGCAGTTTAAAGACACTGCAAGTCAACCTCTTTCAAACTAGCTGTTAATTTTTTTGCTTTTAAAAAATGCCCATACCAGGAGAGGTGTAGGGAAACATTCTGTATTAACTGGACATGTGAGCAATCCAAGCTGTGCTAACTGCTAAATTGTAAGCTGAAGTTTCACAGCCTACATGAAAAGTTTATCCGAAGGGCCAAGGAAGTTGGTTGCAAGCGGTCCCCAGAGGAATGAGAAAAAATGGCCAACTGCAGGAAGATGGAAAGCAAAACAAGGTGCATTTTAACAGAGTTATGGACTATCTCCTTGGTCCCCTCACAGCTCACACCTTAACAACTTAAACCAATGCCACAATAGTTTGCATCTGGCCGATTTGGGCCAGCTGCTTGGGGCAACACCTTGTCCCTTAACGATTTGGACCAATTGCTTTGTAATGGGCCAGCCCAAACAGTCTGTTGGAAGCCTATATAAATTCATGTTCATATTCAATAAATGGGCATTGCTTGGATCATATTGATCTGTGTGTAGCTCTGTCCAGAAGCTCTTGCCAAAGAAGTAGTCCCGGGAAAAATTGCTGTCGAGAGGTTCAGAGCTTCTTTGTGTAAAAGGTGCTTAACAAGATTTTAGACTGCAGTTTGCCAGTCTAATGCCAGCCTGCCAGATGAGGTTCACAATGGAGATAAACCTAAGAATGACTGTTTTGCACCAAAAACCTCTGAGTTTTCTAAAAACAAACAATATAATTTAAAAAGAGAGCTACTTCATACCGATCAATGACTGAAAAAAAATTAATTTACATCTGTAGTGAAAACTGGCCTACCACGACAACATCCCACCAAGCCCGTTTTCCTCAAAATATGACATTTTGAAGCCTTTAACAAATGCATAGTACTCATAGTTTTGTAAATAAAACATCAGTTAACTTAGCAGTTAACTTGCAGAGCAGTAAAATCTACAGCCACGACCTCGTTTCATCTAAGCTGTTTAACACCATGATCTAGCCACTCCAGAAAAGAAAAGGGAATACATGAAACAAAGATGATTTGAAGAAGCAAATTTTGAGTACTGTACTACATTGAAGACTAGTAAGGGTATAAAATAACAGCAGTGGGAAAATATTTAAGTCTATACCACTAACAGTCTAAGTGAACAGAAATGCTGGCTGCAACACCAGGAGATGAGAAAAAGGCACAGACCACAGCAGCAACAGAGCAGCCTTTACCTAGCCTCATAGAGACCAGGCAAATGCCACACTGAATGAGTAGATAGAGACCAATCCTTTCAACACTATCAGTGAGCATCCCATGGAGCAGCTTGAAAGGCAAAAGGCAACCTTTAGGCTGGTGCATATTAGCTTTTACAGGGTCTAGTTCAAGGTCCATCCATTAACAGTTAATCACTTAGTAAGGTAACTTAACATCCCTCCATGACCAAAATCACAACAAAAAACAACTAATGCTGTTCAACTTAAAAAAGAAGACCTGTATAAAAACAGATAAATAAATCCCCAAACACATTAAGGAAAAGAAATGGAAAAAAAAAAAAAAGGCAAATTCTTAAAAAAAAGTTGCAAGATTGTTCACCTTTTAGATGTGGTGTAAAGAACACTTTAAGCACACTCCGGAGTTCAGAATTACACCATAGACATCTCAAGTAACAACAAAACGTTTAAGATACAGGAAAAGAAAGAGGGTTGATTACACAGTGAGATGAGGAAGGTGTTCTAAACAAGCAGGCATCCTTCCACTCAGATCTTGTCTGAAGTAACAACAAAGTATCATCTTTGATTCATGACTCCGGTACAAGGTATTACACATGCACGCAGGACAACAAACAACTAAAATGACAAACAGAAAACCAACCCTGATAAGAAACAGCAATATTCTTTCCATTAGTATTTCTAATGTAGCATATGAATAAAGGCAAGTGCATAAAGATTTTTCACCCCCAGCCCCTGAACCACAGATGGCCAGTAGCATTACTTCCTATGTATCTAAGCGGTGCTGAAAATCACGCTAAATATCTCTTCAAAATCCGAGGTCAAATACAGAGGCAGGATATAAGCAAAACACTTAGCCCTGGATATTCTAGGTCTAATCCAAGTAGTTCAGTCAGCAGTTAGGCTGCCTTTCCTTCTTTCATTCTGAAAATGGCTTAATCAGCCCAGCCTGGCTTTAAGCAATTAAAAATCTCCCCACCTGTAATTGACAATTGATGTAACTAAACATTAATTCTTATCTTACAGAATTTCTATTTAATCTATAATGCTCAGATTGACCATATTCAGACAACACACTAAAATCACCCATGTTCACGTTTCCAGTCCCCTGCCTTCATAACATATACTTCTTTTTACAAAACCCTAATTAATTCCTATCATACAGCCTTAATATTTTTTGTTCCCTATGAAAGGAAGAACATTCAGTTTCTTAATGTCTTGTCTAGCTTTTTTCTTTCAGATGACCTATGAGATGACTGACTGTTCTCATGAACTACAAAGAGGTCAGACCAGTTGGGCTTGTTTGCTCTTGTGAAGAGAATAGCTAAGCAGAAGGGATCCAACAGCAACCTTGAGCTGCCTGAAGGCAAATCACAAAACCTGAGTTAAATGCTTCTTGTTCATGGCAGAAGGTAAAAGACAGACAAGAGTCCAAACCCACAGCTTAAATGTTAGGACAAAAACATTCTACAGAAGGAATGCAGGGCAGCACTAGAATGGGTTACCCAGGAGGTTCTGTAGGCTTCTGGGACTTGGTTTAACAAGTCACAGCTGACTCCATTCAGTGTAGTGATAATTCTGCTTCAAGCAGGAGGCTGTACAAGATGATTTCTAAAAGCCCTTCCAAACATTTCTCACACCCTATCAATTCCCTGATTCTTGGCAAGCACATATCAGGGATTCAGAAATAATAATTATTAACACTAGTTATTTTTGGCTTGTCATTAGTATTTACAGCCATACTCTTAGCAGTTCTAAATGCCAAGGCTTTGGTTTCAGTGATATTTTTCAAACAGGAAAGGTTTTTTTTGCCAATTTATCATTTATAATCTATTCAAAGCTTAAGCCAGAACTCTTCAGTGAGGCCTCTTCATAAGTAACTGTATATAATGAAAATAAATTAACATCTATTATTTAGCTCCTTCTTAAAAAACTTTACATATGCCTGCCAGCTGAAACATAAATTGAAAAAAAAAAAAAAGAAAAGAAAAGAAAAGAAATTTACAGACAGGGGATCTTCACCACTCTCTGAGGGCTCAATAGCAAGACACAATAGAATTAGGACTCAGGCTAGTTCCCTGATAAATTCCTGAGTACACACAACTACTGGTAATGGTTCAGAAATTAATAAATATGAACATGTTAGCAATAATATTTTACAACTGCAACAGCCACAGTCAGGTATGACTGAATCCATAACACAGGCATTTAGGAAGCACTGCTACACATACGGCACAGGTGGTGTCTTGTTTTGAGCTATGTTATTCCACAGAGCTGCGCTCTGGTGCACATGTTGACCAGAACCTAGTAGCAGAGCAGGTGCACTCCTCAGCAAGCTCCCCTACTTGTTTTATTTGAAGTACTCAGTAGAGAACGAGCCAGGTCACTTCTGGCTGGTGTGTCAGAGTTTCCTTCCAAATTGCCTGAGGAATACTATGCATCATGATGCAGATGCAATGAACATGTGGACCAAGACTCTTGACTATGCCATCGAACATCTGTCCACATCACAGACACAGCCAAAGGGACTGCACTCAGCACTGCGAGGGCAGAACAGCATCCCTGGCTACAGAAAAATACATAAATAGCTCTTGAGGCTGTCTCCCATCATCTTCAGCTAAAAGCCCAGAAAGGAAACTGCAAAGATAATGAAGGACTGAAGGTGAGGGGAAGTGGAAACATAGCACAAACCATTTCACCTTCATTTCATTCTAAATATACCATATATGTTAAACTTATTAAAAAACCCCAAAAAAACCCAAAACTATTTGGTATAAAAAACTGTCCTGCTAACCTGTGTTTAAAGGCTGTTTGGATGTGGTACTTGGAGATATGATTTAGGGGGGAACCCTGTGGAGTAGGGTTATGGGTTGGATTTGGTGATCCCGAGGGTCTTCTCCAACCTGATTCTGTGATTCTTTTTGATTCTGCTTTGAGTTATGAAATCACACAGTGGTGGGGGTTGGAAAGGAGCTCTGAAGATGATCTAGTCCTACATCCCTGCCAAAGCAGTTATCACCTAGAATAGGTTGCACAGGAACACAGTCAGGCAGCTTTTGAGTCTCCAGAGAAACAGACTCCATAACCTCTCTGCACAGCCCAGTCCAGTAGTCCAGAACCCTCACAGTTAAGAAGTTTTTCTTTAAGCTCAAGTGAATCCTCCTGCGTTCTAGTTTGTACTTGTCATTCCTTGTCCTGTCCTGTCCCCACCAAGGGGATGGGGGACCAAGCTCCATCCCCTTGGTCCCCCACCCACTGGCCATTGATCTTCACTGAGAAGACCCCCTCTCAGTCTGTTCTTCTCCAGGTTTAACAGACCCAGGTCACCCAGGCTCTCCTAAGAGAGATGCTCCAGTCCTTTAATCATCCTCATAGGCCTCCATTGGACTATCTCCAACAGTTCATGGCTTTTTGAAACTGGATTTTAGAAACTAAAATATTATTTAGATTCGAAAAAACTTGGGGTCATTGAGAGGGGACAACAACGTAGAGGCAAGGAGTTTTATTTCAAAAGGACATATGGGATGACAGATGGGTTCAGAATATCCTAAAGCTATAAATCCATACGTAATATATACCATGTATACATATTTACCACATATACCCTCTATGTATATTATGCCTTTATGTATACAAATATATATCATGAATATATATGGGATTTGGGAAAGGTGATCACATATCTGTCACACTAGGAAATACAAGGAAGATAAGTTAGTTAATGGGAAATAATACAGCTCAGGAAAATATTTCCATACAGCTTTGTGGAAGAAGGAAAAAAAAAAATGCAGCAACACACACAAGTTTAAAAAACATAAGCAGAGAATAAAGCTGCCTCCCATGTCTGGTAACTATAAAGCCATGAGACCTGGTAGATGAACACACTGGATCAAGGAGAGCAGTCTGGCATGTCACTGCAACAGAATATAAAGTGTGGGGACAGCATGGTATGAAGCAGACTACAAAATCTGAGATGTTCGCAGATTAATTGATTTTTCTCTCAGAAATCCTTGTGATAGAGGAGTGTAAATATATCTAATTATTAAAACCACAGCCACTTCAGATCAATGCCAGTATAGATAATAAGCAGAACCACAGCCTCAAAAGTTCAGTGGCAGTTTCTCGTAAGGTAGTATCAGAATAAGAAAATATTTCTGTTAACTTTGGCTTTCCTTTAAAATAAAGTCATCCAGATCACTCAGGAACTAAATTCTTATTTTATCTGCTGAATTTATTTTTAACTTTTAAGATAGCATTATACCTATGTATATGACTGTGTGAATTTATTAAAACTTGTATGAAGAGATGTTCTAAACAGCAGCAGTTATTCCCACCTGAAAGTATGCCCATTTTAAATTGAGACCAAAAAAAAAAATTAAATTAAAATGCAAAGACAGATTCATGAATTAAATTTATTTTTATCTACCAGCCAGCCTAATTTGAAACGTGAATTACTGATTTAACACTGAAATGGTATCCAAATATTTGACTTCAATCCCCTATTGCTTCTAAATTCACTCAGAAGACAAGATTATTAATTCTTCCTGACAGAAAATCAAGATTTAATGATCATTTGATAACCCTTAGGAATTACAATGTAAACTTAGATGATAATTCAGACAAAATAAAATGATTTTACATATATAAGAAAAACCTCATGTAGAATGACCCTTTAGGCATTTCCTTTGGGGGATAAATATTTTTTAAGAAAACAGAGGAGGGGAAAAAAAAAATGTTTCAACAGATGCAGCAAAAGTTTACAAGGAAAAGAGGAGACCTTCATTAGCACTGTAGACCTTTTTATCACACTACCTTTACCATTCTACTTTGACAGAACAAACAGAACCCTTAAACCACACCTTCAAAAGAGTCTGTAATAAGCAAATCTATGAAAGAGTTTTAACCAAATGACCTTGCTGCAACAATAATGCTTTAAGACATTAAGATAACATTGCTTTCAAGATCAAGCTGTCAATTCAGCAGGGCACATCAGGTCAGAGCTGCTAAAGTTGGTGTGATTTGTACAATTTTATAGAGAAACTGATTTCAACTTAGTAAAAAACAGTATGCTGTAAATGACTTTTAGGTAATTTTTTAGCTTTCAGGCCATGTCTGCAGGGAAGCAACATTAGAGCTAATAGTGGTGTGAAAAATGGAGATGCAGAAACTGTACAGCCTGTGCATTGATTTTTTTTTTTTTTTTTTGCCCCAGAGTTCTATTTGCCAGCAGTAACACTTTAAAACAAAGTACAAGCCAACAACAATCTATTTTATACAGGACTGTGTTATTTTTTATTTTGTATATTGTTTAATGATATTATACACCAAAGCAATTAAAAAATTCATCTCTCCAAGGCAGGTACATTGCTTTTCCTTGATGAAAAGTTTTGATAAACACAAAAATTCCACCAGGGCAGCATTCTGTCTAGCACTGAATAAAAGATTGCACCAGAAAATTTAAGAGCCCAAGTAAGGCAGTTCCAGTACATTCTGCCTATAATAAAAAATCCTGACAGATGCTTCTCCAAAATTCTTTAGTTGTATAAACTTGAAACAGGATTTACAGGTTCCTACTAATCTCACCTGTGAGAAAGAAAAATTTCTTGCTGATGCCAAAACTATTTGTTTTACCCTGACCACTTCAAGTAAGACATGTCAAATGGAAGCAAGAGGTGGGAGCATGCCCTGCTCTGCAACATGGGAGTTGTGTTTCAGGGAAGATGACAGCAGCTGAGAAACTTTCCCTGATCTCAGCTACTAATATAGAAGCAGTTAAGAAATGTTAAGTCTTTGTGTGAAAGCCACAGCATTATCTCAAATTTTTGCCTTCTGCAAAAATCTTAAGACTTATTTTTGACCTTAGAGGTCATTCCCAATGAAACAATTCTCTATTCCTATGATTCCCTAAAATCCAAGCTTTTCATAAAGCACAGGTGTGGGGTTGGGGTTTTCTTGGTTAACATTTCCACACAGCAGTTCACAAATTATTTTGCAGACCTTCTGTATACCTGCAGAAATGATGGGTGAGAATGACAGACAAGAACAGCATTTTCTTTTTCTCTGTTGCAATTCTAACTCTAGAGTTTGTGCCCTGTGTTTCACCTAAATACAGTTTTATTTTTAACTGTATGCTCCTGACAATGGCAGAGGGCTTCCATGTATTTCTATAACATTTTCCACACGTTTAAAACATGCATTCAATCCATTTCAAGTTTTGATCCCCATGCAGTTCTTGATGTACAGATTCACAGATTGCATTGGGTTGGAGGGGACTCTCAGAGGTCATCTTGTCCAACAGCCCTGCAGTAAGTAGGGTCATCAACTAGGTCAGGCTGCCCAGGGCCACATGAAGTCTGAGGCTGATTTGTGTGCCTCACTAGCAGTAAGTGGCTTGTAGAATTCACACTGAGGTGAAAGGGAGAGCTTCTTTGAGTTGTCCTTCATTCTAACTTTATATGACTTCGGGGTTCCCTGATGACACCATTCTTATCCAGAAAATCTAGTTCTTTGCTATTTTAAACAGAGAGCTTAAAAGGCACACTGAAAAGTGCTGAATATCTTAAGTGGTATATGAGGAACTTGGGACTTGCAGGAAGTAATTAACTCTCTTATGCCTTTAAACTCCTCCCTTATGCTATCTTCCCATTCTGCTTTGTCAGTTTGAAAAAGTATTTTGAGATACCATCTGGCTATTAGTGGAAGGAGGAAGCTTTAAAAGCAGCCATAGTAACAATAGAAAGCAGACACACAGTACCTGCACCAAAAAAGAATGGCCAAAATTAATTTATTGTTCAATGTACCCATGCCTTTTTTCTTCACCTAAGATTTAAAGAGAAAACAACAGAAGCAAGAACAGCAAAAATAAAACCTGTTAAAAAAAAATCTATTTATTATTTCTTTTATGTTTTAGTCAGGCTAATTACTAAGCAGGACTCTTCAGAATTACTTGCATTTGATCTAAGAGTTTCCTCTGCCCATCCCCTGTCCCCAAACGTTCTGAACTGGATTATGTCATTTCAACAGGCATCGAGCACTGCATTGAAACACAGAGTGTGGGAAAGAGATTCCTACAGAGGCTCATATAACAAAGTGTCAATCAACAAACTCCCAACAGAAAATGTTTTAGAATGATAATCTGAACACATTTGCATACTAGTCAAGTAGCCTGTTAAGAATTACTACACAAATCACAGCTATCCATATATTTATAATAAAGATCAATATTGCTGCATTTACTGTCTTACTGACAAATCCCTTTAGACATATTTTAGAAAGGAAGGACTGATGGAGGTGAACTTTTGAAATGATTTTGTCTCCAAATAATACAAAAATCCGTTTCAATGCCCACATCATATGACAGATTTCAGCAGAAACAGCCTCCCTCCCTATCTGTATTTAGCCATGAATTTGCTTGGTCATTTTGGCAGTGAAGCTCTTGCTATTTTTTTCTATGAACTCCTGAACTGCCAAACCATTTCAGTTCTTCATGAATCTACAAAATGTACAGAAAAGATTTTTATCTGAAGAGTTTTCACTGGGCATTGGAAGTCAATGGTATGAGGATACGACTGAGATGGAGGTTGCACTCAATATGTGAAACAGAAGTAAGAATGGAGGTAGGTGGGAAGTTTAGGAGGAGCATAAAAATACATGAAAGTTCAAGCATCCAGTGAACTCTACCTATAAAAGCAACCAAATTTATGACCCTCTGCCACCACAGAACCTGACTTCAGTAATGGTGTTGGATGGTAACCTAAGTCTCCAGGAAAACAACATCAGTTGTAAGATTTAAGATAGTTTTGACATTTTTAATACAGCTTCTTATACCATCAGTGTGAGTGAGGGAAGATAGGTATAAAGATGGAAAGTGGCAATGCATGCATGCAAAAAAAAAAAATAAAAAAAAAATCTGAAAATATATCAGTCAGAGTGAACTTAGAGGGGGAAAAAAGTGAATACATGCAGTTTCTTGGAGAGAATGTAGAAAATTTTACCAATCAAAGCAACACCAGAGCATCATCCTATCATCCAGGAATAATTTGCTCAAAGTAACTGGGGCCTGAATAACTTTTTCCCTTCATAATGGGTAAATATCAAAGACTAAAGTTATAATAGAATCATAGAATGGTAAGGTTGGAAGGGACCTCAAGGATCACCTAGTTCCAAGTCCCTGCCATATGCAGGAACACCTCCCACTAGGACAGGTCACTCAAGGCCTCGTCCAACCTGGTCTTGAACACCTCCAGGGAGGGAGCTGTCACAGCCTCCCTGGGCAACCCCTGCTAGTGTCTCATCACTCTCACTGTAAAGAACTTCCTCCTGACATCCAGTTTCAATCTCCCCTCTGCCAGTTTAAAGCCACTGCCCCTTGTCCTTGCAAGACTTTGCAAATAGTCCCTCCCCAGCCTTCCTGTAGGCCCCCTTCAGATACTGGAAGGCTACTACAAGGTCTCCTTGAAGCCTTCTCTTCTCCTTATAAAAAGAACAGGTAAACTTAAACAATCAAATCTAGGAATTTTAAAACAACTTAATGTTTAGTAAAAAAGGAAGAGCAGACATTTTCTTGATGCATTTCCTAGAACATGTTAACTCCTCCAAAACTCTGTATACAAACATTAATCTACACCAATTACACAACAGAAGTAATTTTGGCTGGCAACATTTGAACTTTGAACAATGCTCAAGTTTACACCCAGGTTAAGTGCTGGATGATGACGTTTTACTTGCAAGCTATTTTCAAGTATATGATGTTACAGTTCTTTTAAATGGAAAACCATACAGAGCTCCTGTGTTAAACCCTTCATGGGCTGAATCTAAGCTTCTATGCAGAAGATGTTCCACATAGATTCATGAGCCCTGGTAAGAGTTTAGACAAGAAACTTCATATGCAAGATGCTTTAAAATTCTTTGATAGCACCTGTCCTCTTTCAGCATACAAATCTTCACGTGCTTTAAACTTAAAATTGCTAGCAGTTCATGTTGAGACTATTAAAAGTGAGCAGGAAATGAGTTTTGATATTTATTGTACATTTTTGGCAGCTGCTCAGGGAAGTAGTGCTTAATCCACCCCTGCTCATCTCGTGGGGATATAGGCAAGAGAAGAACCCATTTTTTCTGCATAAAGCCTTAAGAGGATATGTAGTGCTGTCTTTGTCGGAAAACAGTTTGCCTTACAGCTCTCTTAAACCATGAGAGTCACAGTCCTGCTTCTTAAGAGCTTTACACTTTGTAGGCCAAGCACTTAGTCCCCTCCCAACTTCCCTCCCTTTCCTCCAGAGGGTTCTGTCTGCAATTTTAAATGCCAAAGTTGTAACACAAAACATTACAGATGCTGGCATTTATGGAATTGATGTAATTGCTATATTCCATGCAACAAATAGAAGAGATAATGATAAATGATCCTAACAATCATGCTATTATGGTTTTAAATTATATGCACATAAAATCTCCCTTTAGATTAACATTCCCTAAAACCTTTATATTAGACTGGTTCAAAATAATTCCAACAAGTTGAATACTTTAAACGTTTACCTCACACTACCTTCCCATTTTAGCTTCCTAGCAAAAAAAAAATCCCTACTTCAGGGCCAAAACATGAGATGCATGTTTGCAAAACATAATTCTGATATTAAAAAAACCCCAAACAACCACCACACACCCTAAAGAACGAAAAAAAACCACCCCAAACAAAAACTGAACTCCTTTTCCAGTAGAAGCTTCATTTCAATCTCAAGAGAAAAGACAAAATTCTTTCTTTTGAAGATTATCAATGAAAACTTCCTCATCAGCTAAAGTCTCCAAACACATTCCCTACAGTTCCTACAGTAAATTGAAATTCCCATGCCCATGTGCTCCTCTGTTGCTGTGCACTGTTCCCTCAGTTGTGCTGAGGTACCTGTTTTATGTGGCCATGCTTTATTCAGAACCATCCATGAGTGTTTACTACACAGAGCCAGTCACACATCCACTCACACAACATCAGCCTGAGATGTCACCCAACATCAGAGCAGGAATTTCACACTTCTCATTACTATTCAAGGAAAAACATTAAATTATGTAACCAATTATTTCTAGATTATGTGTGACCAAACTGTAGATTTCTGTGTATTTACAGCACTGTATGAATGTCTCTGTAAGTACACAAAATACAAAGGTAGGGTTTGGGTACACATAGATACACACCTAACACACATTCACATAGACTTCTGGTCTGCCAGACATTATCTAACTGGTATAAAACTGATTTCACACATATATCACTACTAAATGATGCTGAAGTGGCTCTTTTCTCCTTTAGACTATAGGCACACACATTCTGTCTCTAATAGTAAATTACATTTGACATTTAATTTAAAAACCAAGTTACCCTAATCTAGAGCTCTGCTACCACAACACTGATAAAGCAATGAAGCTTTCTGTAAGACAAAACCTTTTTTTTTGGTTTTTTTAAATTTACAATCATTTTAGTCACAAGTAATTGAATATGTAATTTAGAATTCATTACTCTGTGTGGTTAATTACAGCAGAACAGTTCCAAAAGATGATGATCCAATAAAGTAATAATTTTCTCTCTGAAACACGGGTATCAGAGTAAATAAAATAATAAAATGCAAAATAATATGAGTACTTCAATTATATTGAAAACATTAAATGTATACCAATGTGTAACCCAGTCCTAATGCTTAAACATAGCATCTACAGGCATGTTCTAGAAATTTGTAACAATCTAGACCAGTCTACAGAACTTGTAAGAGGCAGTTCTTACATCCTTAACTCATCGTAAGCACAAAATGGTTTTATTCAATTACGAACATGCAATTAGTTCACAACTCTGCTTAAGCTGAGAAGAATGCATTTCCTAACCTCATTAACTGCAGAACACAACTAAGCCAAGGCTTTATCTCCACTCTAGCTAAATTTTGCACCTCTTTCTTCAGAAGGAAATTAGAGGGCATGTGTTTAACCGAAATAGCTGATTTAGAGAGATAATGAAAACCCTCTTGCAGCACTTGTATCCAATCCACCTGCATCTATTTCACAGCAGAGTGATCTGTGTTTCATAAAAGCCACAGAAGCCAAGGGATCTCCTTGCCCATGTGCCTGAAAAACAAATGTCTGAATTAACCTAAAAACTTCTGCACCAGTCCCCTAAGCTTCAGCAGATTGGAAGGTTATCAAGTAGGTACACAGTTGATGCAATTAAAGCCTATGGAACATTTTTGTCTGAAGATCTTTAGAACAGATCACTAGAGCCGAGTGTAAAAGAACTGACATGCACGGGCCACATAAGAAATCTGCTTTTCGGAGCTGCATGGCTAATTTTAAATTGCTGGCATCACACCTGAAGTTAAATTTTCTATTCTGGTAACAGACGATGTCTTACTTTGACCTAAAATATGTTTTTTCCAAATAATTTTAACTCTCTAGAGCACAGATAATTTTAAACTAAAATATCATCTTCCCAAGGATGCATGTCCCTGCAGAAAGACTGTAGCCTCTGTGTATCCTCTGAAGGATTGCTTCATGATAGATTATACCTGACAGTACTTAGCAAGAATGTCATGTATCACAAATATTGGCCAATAATGCGCAGTACAAGGGCTGCAAATGTCAGTGTAATATCAGAGGTATCACAACACTCAACCATGGTATCCAAAACATTTGCAGAGACACTGCCATGATAGCATGCCTAGTGCACAGAAGTGCTTTCAAGATAAGTTTATTAGGATGTCTTAAAATACTTAGTTCTATAAAACACAAATACCATGTTGCTGTCTATTTTCATCTGTACATGATCCAGCAAGGGGGTGCAGAAGTCAAGATGTTCATGGGTTTGGCTGTGGTAAGTCACCTTGACTATACCACCACATTGCTGGTCAGTGCAGGAAACTGGCAACACCACCAGGACTGTCTCTCATCGCATTTACATTATTCTTTTCCACCTCTCTCCCTGAAGAGCCTTAAATGCTTTATTTCAGAATGGTATTATGTGTTTTATGATGGTCACAGCCACGTGTTGTTATAGCCACCATGATATTTTACTTTAAAACAATTCTTCAAAGAATCAGACTATGTTCAAAGTTGCATGGAATAAATCAACTGTCTTTCAACTACTATTTGTGGACGTTATTCAAGGCTGTCTCAAAGACAGCTTGTTGTCCTTTACATAATAGGAATTCTGTTAGAATAAAAGGACACCTCTCACAAGACCACCACAGCTTTTACCTGTATGGAAATCACTTCCAAATGCAACTTCCTCAATTAGTGGGTAAAAGGCTCACTCATTTCCTCTCCACTTAAATTACAAATTATGCACCTAGATAAGAAACTGGGCACTACTTCATCAACCTACTCTGCAGATGCCAAAAATGGTTGATCAGATACTTCACCTTGGGAACAACTGAAATCCTAAAGTGCAAGTGTTTTCCTTTGGTTGCTATAATGATCTCTAGTTTGCTATTTGGAAATATTACAAATTTAATTTGGAGAGATGTATTTTGTCAGGGGATGGTGATGAGTGTTCTGCTGGTTAGATCTGCACAACTTGTAAGGTACTACCTCCATTGAACTGTCAATCTGAATATAAAGAATTACAGTGTTTTAGAAGTCATTATCCAATATCACTGCATAGATGTTAATTACACAGCAAAGTCCATGAAAGCATAAAGCAGCATCATGTTATTTCAGCTGTTTTCTAAACTTTGGAGAAAGATAAAGAGCGACAAATCAAGACTACCAGAAAAGTGAAGCCACTTAAAGATTATCCTTTCTTATTTACAAAATCAGTCTTAGTTCTGTTTGTGGGCGATAATGGTAATTTCTGCTCAGAGGCATAAGCAACTGATTATTCTCAACAAAGAAGCTTCAGATTTAGCTGGATAAAGCCATGTTTTGCATTCATATATTTGTACCTTAAAACATCAAATAATTAAGAGTAAGTAAAAGTGAAAGCATATTAAAGTATATATCAGTGAAGAACAACTCCAAATGGCTATCAGTCTACTCCTGCCAACCTTGATACTAATTGTACAGGAATTCAAGCAGCAGGATTTAAAGCAGCAGAGCTACAGGGTAGACATGGAAAGCAAATACGTGTGAGGTGGCAAAACCAGGATGAATCAGGATGGCTTTGCACCTGAGAAATAGCTGAATCAACACATTCACATTCTTCTGGGAATAAAACTGGTTTCTGGCAAGGAAAGTTTCTTCAATATGTATTAGCGCTAGAAACAAACATACAAAACTCATTTTCTAATAGACTGTATTAAAATTTTTCATTAGCTTCAACTTGTCTAATTTGATTATTTTTCATTGTTTTATTGTTTATCAGTATTTAATATACCTATTGAGCAAAAGCAGAAAAGCAAAATATTGGAGGCTATTAAACAAAAATGTGCAAACATTTTAGACTGCAACATTCCGATCCTGAAAATACTTGGGAAAAAAAAGAGGGCTTACTGCTGCGGAAATTATAGTCCACGTACAAATACTGATTGCATTTTGTGAACTATTATATCCCCTACCTTGTCAGTGAAAGAACTGAAGATAAATTGAAATTTAGAATGCTCTGCCATCCTTAAAAAATAAAGTAACAGATTATTCAAGAAAGGTCACTAATTAAAAGAATGCTCTGTGAAATAGAACAAAACTATTTTCATGCTAAAAGCATTTTCTTACTTAAAAAGTGTGTTTTTCCCACTGCTATAAAAAGAAATACCTCTTTACTTTTATATTCACTTCTGAAGGACTCAGTTGTGTGATAGTGACGATTCTTAATGCTTTTACAGGCAGAAAAGGTGAAGAAAAACAACTTGCATTAACTCTAAACAGAAAGTTGTTTCCCCAGCAGCAATCCTCTCTGCAGCCTCCCCAATTTTAAAGCAACTGTGTGGTCTTCACTTGTCACCTGAAAGCCTATCACAGGAAAAAGAAACCGAACAAATGAAAGCATTACTGTTACCTGCCCAAACCCCTTCTTTAAAAACTAGCCTTAGAGGTTGGAGAATGAGGTTTGATTAAGGTTAAGCCAAATAAAGACCTGAACAGTTATGTAGACCAAATCAGTCTGAAAATAAAATATATTTTAAAGACTTATTTTTAAAGAAACATTGCACCCTCAGCAAGTTTGCAGATGACACCAAGCTGTGTGGCACAGTCGACTTGCTAGAAGGCAGGGATGCCATCCAGAGGGACCTGGACAGGCTGGAGAGGTGGGCTCAGGCCAACCTCATGAAATTCAATAAGGCCAAGTGTAAAGTCCTGCACCTGGGTAGGCACAATCCCAAGCACAAATACAGGCTGGGTGGTGAATGGCTGGAGAGCAGCCCTGAGGAAAAGGACCTTGGAGTCTGGGTTGATGAAAAGCTCAACATGAGCCTGCAGTGTGCACATGCAGCCCAGACAGCAACCAAGTCCGAGGCTGCATCAAGAGAAGCGTGGCCAGCAGGGCAAGGGAGGTGATTCTGCCACTTTACTCTGCTCTCGTCAGACCCCACCTGGAGTACTGTGTGCAGTTCTGGAACCCTCAGCACAGGAAGGACATGGAAGTGTTGGAGCGGGTCCAGAGGAGGGCCACAAAGATGATCAGAGGGCTGGAGCAGCTCTCCTATGAGGACAGGCTGAGGGAGTTGGGGCTCTTCAGCCTGGAGAAGAGAAGGCTTCGAGGGGACCTGATAGTAGCCTTCCAGTATCTGAAGGGGGCCTACAGGAAGGCTGGGGAAGGATTATTTACAAGGTCCTGCAATGACAGGACAAGGGGCAATGGGCTTAAACTGGCAGAGGGGAGATTTAGACTGGATGTTAGGAGGAAGTTCTTTACAGTAAGGGTGGTGAGGCACTGGAACAGGTTGCCCAGGGAGGTTGTGGATGCTCCCTCCTTGGATGTGTTCAAGGCCAGATTGGATGAGGTCTTGAGTAACCTGTACTAGTGGGAGGTGTCCCTGCCTATGGCAGGGGGTTGGAACTAGATGATCCTTGAGGTCCCTTCCAACCTTACCATTCTATGATTCTATGATTTAGATTTACATATAAACAGATATAGATATATATAGATTAACATAAAGATTTATATTTTAAAGAAACATAAAGCACATATTTAAAATTAATACTAATTAATAACTCTAAGACCAAGCAACTGTCTTTCCAGTGTTGATAAATATTCCCTCTTAATGAGGACTAACTATTAACCAATGGGATGTCAGGTACAAAAAGGTGATTGTCTCCTTTGCACTACAAGTAAGGCTAGCCAGGTCAGCACAGGTATTTAACACACCCAATACTACCTTGTGTTGCATTTCACCCAGGATATAAACCCCCACCTTCATAAAATAATTTACAATGCAGATAGAAGATAAATACCACAAGCTGAAAATGCTACTACAACTATTTCACCCACGAAGCAGCCAAATGAAAAAGAAATGAGACAAAGAAATTTGCAAAGTTGTTTTCTTGAAGGGTTTGTTTGCTTTAGGACACAACCAATGACACCTTGGTACTTGCCTAACACTGGCTAAAATGTATGAATAGCTTGGACATCAAAACAGGACTCGATTACTAACTATAGGAAACCGCTTGAATTGAAAATGCTAATGGATCATTTGGTCATTCACTAACAGCTGAGAAAATGCTCAATTAAGAAAAACTAAACTCAGAAATATAGCAATATAAAGTAGTTTCTGCTTTTTGCATCCATTCAGAGGACTTACTGCACAGAGCTGGTATCATTTGAACATTCTCTCCTTGATCAGTAACCGAAAATATTGTAAATACCTTTCTTTACATCTCCCTAAGTCAGCAGGTTCATAAAATGTGGAAAGTTTTCCTTTTTCTCTCCCAGGCCTCATTGGAAATGATGTTTTTAGATCAGGTGTAGTTAACTGACTAACTTCACTCTTAAAGCATTTATGGATATTTATATCAACTACTCTATTGGTACTATTTTACCAACATATGCCACCCTTGTGTCTCCTACACTTAATGAATTAATTTCATCTAAGTAATAGAGGTAGTTTGGGGAAAAAAAAAAAAAAAAGAAGAAAAAAATGGAAGGCAAGCTGGCTAAATTAACCATCTTAAGCCTAAAAACTTCTCAGAAAAAAAACAAAAATCATCTTAGTGCAATGTGAGGATACAGCATGATAGCAATTACAGACTGCTGTGGTAATAGGTTCTATAGACTATCTAGAAAAAGGCTGCATTTGAAACTGATACAGTTAATATATAAAAACTTAACATATCTGTGTTATTTATATATATATATAATATTTACATTATATTTATATGTGTTATATATCTATTTATATATAAATGTTACATTTTTATATATATGCTATATATATAGATATATATAGAGAGAGGTAGATATATAAAGAGAGAGAGTATTTCTGATCAATAAATTTCACAGTAAAAAAGAAAAGTAGCAGCAAGATCTTTTTCTTTTTTTGGTACAGAACATGAGGAATAAAGACAAACCTCTTCTTACAAGGCAAGACTGAGAGAACAGGGGCTGTTGAGCCTGGCAAAGAGAAGGTTGAGAAGGGACTCCATTAATGTCTCTAAATATCTGAGATGTGGGGGTCAAGATGACGGTGATGGTCTCTTTTAAATGGGACAGGCTGCTCAGTGAGGTTGTGGAGTCTTCTTGTGGAGATGGTCATAACCCACCTGGATTCATTCCTGTGTGACCTGTCCTAGGTGATCCTGCTTTGGTAGGGGGGGATTGGACTCCATCTCTGCAGGTCTCTTTCAACCTCTAACATTCTACGGTTCAATGAATTACAATTATTTTGCCATTTAAACTTGTTCTTCAAAGTGTGACAATCAGGTAAATGTGGAAGTGACACTAAAGCTGAGACACAGCATGGACTGCCACAAAAGGAAAATTGACAAGTCAAAACCAAAAAGTTTATAAAATGCTAAATTGAAACTATTCTTAGCTTTCTCACACAGACTATTTGACATTTTCCTCTGTTTCTGCATGTAGAGTCAGTTTTGAATGAACATACTCTTAAGGTCAATATAAAAATCCCGTCGCTTCATGCAATATTTGTGCCAGCATACAATTTTTGTATAGGTATGTGTGTATCTTTATAAATACAATAAATACACCTTTACAGATGTATAATACGTACACAGACACACACTTTCCAATCTCACCTTCTGCACAGCAAAAATTCCTTTTAAGACCTGCATATTTCGATTATACAGCACAGAGATGAAGTGAGTGATAAAAAGACATGGTATTTTTTGAATGATAAAACGTTTTGACATTTACTTTAGAAGTGTTTTACCTCTCACATCTGTAATTTGCACCATAGACAGGTTGTCTAAAATATGTTCTTAAATGTATCACTCTTGCTCATGAAGCATTTTCCTCAGAGATTTGTCTGCTACATTCAAACACTCTCTGAGGTACTCCTATGTCTAACATAGCGTGTAGGATTTCCTCATAATTCTTTCTGGAAACGGTTAGAATCAAGCAGGGACACACTGACAAACATGACAGGGGTCATCACCAACCTCTATAATTATGAGGCAGATGTAAGAAAAGAGAAAGCATCCAAAAACCTTAAGTACTAGAACTAAAGTAAAAGAGAGCACATTTGCTCCACTACTACTTTGTCTTTTTTTTTTTTTTTTTTNGTTGTTTTTTTTTTTTTTTTTTTTTGATTACCATAAAATTCCCAATGCTCTGAACAAAACAGTACATTATTTAGTTTATGTTTACCAGTGCTCTTTAATATACTTTAAGCACAAACCATTAAGGTCTTCATTACATAACAAACACAACTGGAACTGATCACACTGCTAAAGAGTCAAACTGGGCTGGAACTGCAGCTCTCATGGTTAACAACTACTCGGCCTTGGACTGTGACAGTTGAGCATAGCTGAGATCATAATCTTAATATGCCTTTTCCACAGCAACATTTCATAAATATCTACAAAATTAGTATAAGGAAAATATTTAAATGCTACTATTAACATTCAGTTCTATAATGTATTGCAAAGCTGGATTTTCTTGTTACTTGTTTCTGTCCTCAAACCAGGAACCCTAAGGGGCTCATATTCTTAGAAGACCAGAACCTTACTTTTCGGACAGTTCTCTTATAAATACTTGCAGTTTCTAAAAAAAAAGTAACTTTACAAATTAACTACTGATTTATGAGGGAATCCATGCTATGCTTCTAAATGATTTATTAATGATTTGAGGTAAAACCTAATATACCAATCTGTACCTTCAACCTCCTTTGTCTTCAACAGTGCTGGAGTTCCATAGTTCACAATACACTACTCCTTAAACAGAAGGTGTAGAGATTCCACAAGAACCCTATTGCCACTGAAAGTCTTCTGAGAATGTCTTGGTTAGATATAATTATTGTTGATTCATAGAACGGGAAGGTTGGAAGGGACCTCAAGGATCATCTACTTCCAGCCCCCTGCCACAGGCAGGGACACCTCCCACTAGTACAGGTTACTCAAGGCCTCCTCCAACCTGGCCTTGAACACCTCCAGGGAGGGAGCAGCCACAACCTCCCTGGGCAACCTGTTCCAGTGCCTCACCACCCTCACTGGAAAGAACTTCCTCCTAACATCCAGTCTAAATCTCCCCTCTGGCAGTTTAAACCCATTGCCCCTTATCCTGTCGTTCGTTACAAGACCTTGTAAATAATCCCTCCCCAGTCTACCAAATGCACAGGTTCACCTACCAAACCCACAGGTAATATAACATATGAATTAAGACTCTATATTTTACATCAAGATGCACACTGTTATTAAAATAGATGCTTATAACAGCTCACAAATGAAAAATTCTCCAAGCACATCAAAACTGATTAAAAATGAGTAAAAGTAAAGGACACCTCTAAATTTTACTTTTGGAAGTACAAAACCACAGATCTCTTATTTCTGTGGAAGTGAGAGCATTCACAACACAAAGCATAAATGCCCACAAAATATGGAGAGAACAAACCCATACTTTCCATATGTTTTAAAACACACAGCCAAATTTTCAGTGTAGTTAAGTCTTATTTCTTGGCAGGCACTTAAAAAACCCCACCAGATCAGTGTGAAAGCAAGTAAGGCTGTATTTTCAGTTACATTCTCTTGCAAACACAGAGAACTCATGAGAAGAAAACATGTAGGACATAAAGATTGTCTTATTACTACTGCATCTTTTACAATTTCTTAGAAGTGACCTCCTCGTACCTTGAAATGTGCAGGTTGTTGTCTTCAATATCGGCAATATGTTACAGCATCCAGCCCACAAAGAAACTCAGTTTATGACTCAAGAGTTACTCAATTTAATATTTGCAATTGTGAATGCATAAAACAAACCTCTGCAAAATATTACTTCCAGTTACATTACCAATGTACTGTTAGTAACTTAATAAATGCTTATGAAGATCAGACAGGGAGGATGTCTGATTCTCTCTCTGATGGAAGGAAATGGCATGGTTAGGGAGGATGATTCTGTCTGCATTTTGAGGATGTGTAAAAAAAGTTTCTGCCTTAATTTATGCTGTTTGAAAGCCCTGAACTAGTTTTCAAAACTTTATCCTTCAAAGGCATTCTTAATATTCAAAAAGACCTTGCTAATTAACTCCTAAAACTACCTCAAGTCCAACCTGCTTTTCCTGCTCCTTAGAAAAGTTTTAATTACACAGATTAAGCACTGGAATTCCAGCTGTCACCTTCCAATAGCTTTCTTCCTTTTCAAATAAGGTACTTTGTGCTGATCTCTCCTTTGCTTTGAGAAGAGCTTTAGGCAGGTTGTTTTTATGATTTAGCAATTCCATATGACTATTAAAAATGATGTGACAGTATGGAAAGCACTTGTTACCCAGTCTCAGAACAGTGAGTTCTTTTCTGAAGCATTCTGACATGTGGCTATCACATTAGGCTTTAGCTAACACAGGTAAAGAATTATTTCAATAGCTAAATGATAGTTACAGAGAAGATCAGGGCACTATCCTTACAAGGGTGCATGATGACTAGACAAGAGACAAAAGGTATGAGTTCTTTCAAGGTAAATTCTCTCCTTATGTCAGAAAATCCAACCCAACTCCATTGCCACAGCAATTAAGGGGTCTTTGACAACTGTTGGGAACTTCTTTTACTAGAAATACTTAAGATAGCTTGACAGGGAATCAGACCTTACTCTATGGCCCTTCTCTCATCAAAAGGTTGTATGAGAGAGCTTCCAGACATCCTTTCCATACTAGGCTTGTCTATGATCCTGTCAACACATGCATCATGCTACATAAACTACTACCCACTGCAGTTTTCTCCTCTTTCCTATTACCTCTAGGAAGAAGGTGGCCAAAAGAAAAACATGGCAAAGGATGAAGGAGATTTCACCTATGCAATTCCATTTACCCCCTCTGCATGAACAAAGTAGATAATGCAGTGAAAGTAGCTCCATGGAATCATACTTAGCTGTGAAAAGGTCTCAATTACTTGTTGCAGGGCTCCTCAAGTCAAGCTACATAGCAGCCTGCATTAAGCATGTATGTGCACACCAGCTCAGCATTGCAGGAGCTGCTACAATCCCTCATTTCCCAGAATGAGTGCTCTCCAGCTAGGATGGCTGAGAACAGGCCACTTAGAGACTCACACAGTGATTGAGTTGGAAGACACGTTAAAAATTCTCTAGTTCCAACCCTCCTGCCACGGGCAAGGACACCCTCCACTTCCAGGGTCTTCTCTGGCCTTAAGCTTTGTGCAGGTCACGGGCTCATTAAATATGCCTGAGAGGTAGGCACATACAATTAGTGAAAGACAGTAATGCTGACCAATTTAAAAACAGAATAAAAATCATTAGAAGTGCCTTCAAATCCCCAGCCCAGAAATCATTATTAATACAATATCTCACATAGAATGTGCAGTGAAACTTTAAACTACTTGCAATTGTATTTTAATCAAGGTCTACTAATATTTATTACAGTGTGCTCAGCAGGAAGCTCTGCTGCAGATCCAGCTCCAATAAACTTGCCAAGTTCTGTACGTTTAGGAAATGCAGTAATTTGTCATGAAGGTCTCCAAAAACACTGAAGGTAAGCACACACTGTCCCACCAATACAAGGGAGGATTCATGACTTCTGGAGTAATGGAAAATCTATCCAAGGTTCAGATCCAGAATAACTCAGCACTGAGGTACAAAAGACACAGAATTAGGTTAATCCAGGGAACTCTCCTCACCAGCTGAGCATTCTTCCTGCCATCACCTTCCAGTTGCCTGTATGAATTTCTTACAGCTAGACAGAGCTCTTCAATTCCCACTAGTCCCACCTTCCTTGCTACAGCATTTCAAGCTGTGAACAACACAGGTTGCCCAAGGAGGTTGTGGCTACTCCCTCCCTGGAGGTGTTAAAGGTCAGGTTGGACGAGACCTTGAGACACCTGTACTAGTGGGAGGTGTCCCTGCCTACGGCAGGGGTTGGAACTAGATGATCCTTGAGGTCCCTTCCAACCTTACCATTCTATGATTCTATGATCCCACCTGGAACTTCAGCATTGCCTTCAAACCAAGACTTAGAGAAGTTTTCTTCTGGGATAACACACAAACAGCATTTCCTTCAAACATAAGCAGGCAGACATGCCACTCTTTTCACTTACTGTCTATTTAGCCACTATTTATCTTCATGAGAACAACACAGAAATTGGAAGCAGTTATATTCCACAGTGCAATTATCTACAGCCTTTAGAAGTGAAACTGGACAGTGAAGAAAAACATCATATACAGCATTTTTTCTATGTACAATATTCTGTTGCTCACTGTTAACAGACAATACAAGAAATACTCTAAACCAGTTCCACATAAATTTTACCCCTAAATAATCAGTCAGTCATAGATGCAGCAGCTAGTCATCTTTATACTAAGAATTCACTTCAACATTAAGACTCAAGCGAATTTCTAACAGCTACCAACAACAATATGTCCTGTGAAAAATACCTTCCTCCTTCCCTAAAAATATGAGAAATATTCTAAATTTCTTTTCCATGAAAGCCAAAAAAGGGACATTTGGACAAAAATACAATTTTGAAGTATTTTGCAAGGACAGTTTCAGGAGAAAAAGACTAGAGCATTCTAGTCACTGATGGGTTGACAGTATAGCCAGCTTCCCTGGAGTTTCTGAAATAGCAGATTGCAAGGGGTTTATTGTTGAAATGCAAGTATAGTTCAGGCCAATAATTTCTGGCTAGGCTCTCTGTGAAAACACGATCATCTTCAGACCATGATAACAACTCTATTCAGCAACATACTACTGAATTTCTCTGCTTAGATAGACAAAAATACACTTGCACAAAAGCACTCCACTACACATCTAGACCTTGTAATGTGTTTCTGCTAATTATTTGTCAAAAGATAAAAACCCTGGTAAGTGCCCATGCTCTGCTGAAACCAGAGTGTACCTAAAGACGATCATTCTAGCAATGCAATACAAATGATGATACTACATAGTTAGCTTAATTCAAATCTCTACGTAACTCTTGCAACCTTAATCAACTCCAGAGATCTCAGAGTGTAATGATTGAGTTTAAGGGCAGCAGAATCAGACATTAAGACTTAATGCAGAGATACTATCACCATTGGAGTCCTGTCATCTGGTTTGGAAACTCTCTGAAAATTCTGAAACAGAATAGATACCATGCTTGAAATCCTACAACTTTCCACAGAACACTGAACGTCTTTGCAAACCATCAGCTAGATAACATGTCAGAAGGAAAAAAAATCCCAACGATAAGTAGACTACTAGAGCAAGTGTTAAAAAGACAGACTACAGAAACACAGAATCACAGAATGTCAGGGGTTAGAATGGACCTTGAAAGCTCATCCAGTCCAACCTCCCTGCCAGAGCAGGATCACCTATACCAGATCACACAGGAACGCACCCAGGTAAGTTTCAAGTATCTCCAGAGGGGGAGACTCCACAATCCCCCGGTCAGCCTGTTCCAGTGTTCTGTCACTCTCACAGGGAAAAAAAATCCTCCTCAAGTTTACATGAAACTTCCTGTGCCTCAGCTTCCACCCATTGCCTTGTCCTGTCATTGGGTATCACTGAGCAGAGCCTGGCTCCACCCTCCTGGCATTCACACTTCACGTATTTATCAACATTGCTGAGGTCACCTTTCCGTCTCCTCTTCTCCAAGCTAAAGAGCTCCAGCTCCCTCAGTCTCTTCTTGTAAGAGAGATGCTCCATTCCCCTAATCATCTTTGTGGCTCTGTAATAGACACTCTCAAGCAGCTACATGTCCCTCTTGAACAAGGCGGCCCAGAACTGGACACACCACTCCAGATGATGCCTCATCAGGGCTGAGTAGGAGAATCTCTCTCGACCTACTAGCCACAACCCTCCCAGTAAACCCCAGAATGGCAGTGCTCCTCCTGGCCATAAGTGCACATTGGTGTCTCATGGTCAACCTTCCATCAACAAGGACCCCGTAAATCCTTTCCCCCTTTGCTGCCTTCAACAGATCAGTCCCTGGCCTATACTGATACTTGGGGTTGTTCGTTCCCAGGTGTAAGACTCTACACTGTGCACTCTGTGCCCTCATCCAGGTCATCAATTGAATATATTGAACAGAACTGGTGCCAGTACTGACCCCTGTGGGACTCCCACTAGACTCAATCCCATTGACCAGAATTCTATGACTTAAACTGCAGTCCTTAAACTGGGGCTGTCCTATCATAATAACAATCTAAATTAAAAACAAAACCAAAAAAAACAATCCAAAAAACTCAGAGTGCACTGAGTTTCTACCAAAATGAGGCTCACTTGCAGGTAAAAAGGTGTTTATTAAAACATTTAATATAAAAATGACATAAGCAAGATTTCAGACTGATCACAGGTCATGTTTCAATTGCACAGTGATATCAGCATGACTGGATCCTGCTCAAAAACACTGCCTTGCACAAACTTACTACTTTCATCATCTCTCTTTAATCAAGCAAATAAATACATGAGAAAGAAGAGGAATACAGCTGATATAGCTCAGCTTTCCTGAGTTAGAGCCTATTTTCTTTGCTTCTCAGCCAGAAAACAGGCAATAACTAGGGGAAAACACATAAAAGGGAGTACAAGTCCAGGAAAAACAGAACAAGTGACTGGGAATAACTTAAATATAGATGAGAAGCAATGAATTTGGCAGTGAAGTAGGTATTCTGAGCTGACGCTCCACTACAGCCAGAAAGGAGCAGGAGTCCTAGACAGGTATTTTTATATTTGTTCAGTAATTATGTCTTGAAAGGGTCATACACCATCTTCATTTCCTTGCATCAGGGGAGTGAGGTGGAAATTGGATATACATCATATTAAGAGGATGAATTTTGAAATCTCTTAACGTGTAGACCATTCAATACTGCACTAAACTGTCTCCGAGTGTGCACAGGAAGAAAGCTACCTAGAGAGCAAGGCCAGTCAATTTTTTATTACATCCTCAGAAAGCATCAGTTTTTCTGACCACATCCATGTTTCATTTTCCTACCTCTCCTCAAACAGCAAGAAAAGATCCAAAAGTCTAGATTATTCAACACATTTCATGTCACACATGACATCCAAGTTTCCTGTCCACAAATTTAATGGAGTGCATTGATACTTAAAAAGAAATTTTATAGACAAGTAGAGAGAAAGTCAGAAAGAATTCAAAGGGAGTATTGATATACAGGTTATCCCACTTACAAAAGCTTAATGGATTATCAAAATTTGAGCTTCTGCTTCCAATATGTAAAAGAAAATGATTTTTTAAAGTCATACTAGATAAACAAGAAAAGGAGAAACCTCCTCCTGGCAAATTAGCATGTCTTTCAGTTTTGGATTTTTTTTCTTTAATATGCCTAGAATATTTTCTGTACTTACATCAACTATTATCTCACTGAAACAGGCAAGGTAATTCAAAAAACTGAAAATCAGAGACAGTAATATTCATATATGACCTGGAACAGCTTACTTATAACCTCCTGCTACTTCATCAAGCTCCTCTTTTTGAATCTTTACTGATAAATTTCAGTTACTTCTGCTTTGCTGCATATAAAAGCTTCAATGCTGTGAATACAAAGAGTACAGCAAAGTTGAAGGACCAGTGTGGGTTTTTTTTCAAGCAAATAGGCATCACTCAAAAGAAAAGCCAGTTCTGATTACAGTGTTGCGTTCCAATAGCTCACATCTTTTATCTGATTTTCTTTAGTTCTTTATACTGATGACAGGGTGCACAGTGGAGCTGGCAGTTGTGATTAAGAGGTCAAGCACCGAATTAAGAAGTTTTTCTTAATCTACTCCTTTCTTCAGCTAGCACTTTAGTATCTTAAGTTATTCATATCAGCAGGAGCCTATGGGTGAATGCTACCCCAAGTCAAAAATACAGAGCCAAACTTCATTATCAATTACTGACTGAAGTAAATAAACTCAATAGTAGTTTGGATAATCTGAACACACATATTGCCATTCAAATTCAATAACTGCTCTCTTTTCCCTCTTCTGAACCATCAACTCCTCTTTGAAAAGCTTAAAACAATTCACTGTTGTCTTTACTATCTTTTTTTTTTTTTTCAGCAAAAGGAACCTCTTTTGTTGTTACACAGACAAAAAAAAGAGGGCAGCAGAAAAGGTACTCTCTTGGACAGAGCCCGTTAAAAATCAGATTATTTCCACAGCATTCTCCTATTATTCACCTGCCAGTAAAATATGTACACTCATTGTCTCTCTTAGAATGCCTATTTTTATCAGGCTGAGGCTATATGGTCATTTTTGTATTTATTACTGAGTTACTAAGTTTTTTTCCTTCCTTCTTCTAAAGCATGTTTTTCTGTTCTCAAAAACTGGGCCACATGCCTCTGAGGAGAAAGTAGTGCATTATTTCATTCCCACCTTTTCTTCTTTTTTGGCATCTCTGAGGCCTGCTATGCCCAGAAGTGCTTCCACTCAAGCTGGACCATCAAATCAATTATCACAGCAGTCTGCTTTCTAAATATGAATGGCAATGAATGACAACAGGCAAGGCGAACTTTCAGCTTTGATTTGTCATTGGTAATGTAAATTTTTTTTGTTTCGCTTTATAGATGTTTATTATAGTGGCAATTTGATCAAACTCTTCCCCCTGCTGTCTGCAGCTGCATCGTGTAGATTCAGAGATGAAAAGCTTCACCTTTGCTAAGTCAAAGCCACATGAGAAAATGTGAGCTAGGGAACTGTTATCAACACAAAATTTCTCTTTTTTGCTGATCTTTTACTACAATCATTACTGTCACTGCAACAACAACAACAACAAAAAAAAGGGTAGAACAAACTTACTCCACCTGTTTCCATTACCAGGCCTTTCACAATTTCAAGGTGCAATTGATTTTTCCTGCTGTTGCAACACTTCACAACAGATCTCCATTTACAGTAATGTTTCAGGTTTTTGCAGTTAGAATTAACATGGCCTGGTGACAGTACTAAATGATTAATTGCTGCATAAAAGCATCCATGTACAAGAGAGAAAATCTAAGACAATGCAAGCAAACACAATAAATTTGGGGGGAAAAAAAAAAGAGGTCTTACACCTTAATCAAAATCAGTTTGAAGCTGATGGTTTCTCCAGTGAAGCATAATTTATTATTTTGTTGAGAATTAAGCCAGATAAATACGAAAAGCAATATTGAAAAATTATTTCTAGGGTTTTCCATCACTGACACTACTGATTCAAAAAAATACAAATCCTGGAGTTTATATTGAAACTCAGAATTATTTTTTCAAGAACTGACTACATAATATGAAAGCAGATTTTAGACAGCAACTGGGACACAAAAAACTCCAGAGTGCATACACCTAAAAGCTTGTATTGTTGTCAGTATACATAACCTTGGTGGTGCCACAGGAAAGGCTCTATTGCCTATTTTAGTGAAAGTACTTTAAATCAAGTAGGTAATAATTTATTTTTGCAGTCACAGATAAATAAATTGATAATAATAATAATTAAAAAAAAAATAAATCTTTGCTTAGGTCCTTTTAAAACATTCTCCGAGTGTATGTCAGTTTTAATATTCGCAAGAAGGAAGGTTTAATGGTACCACCTAGTGGTACCCATGGACATATGGACCAAGCTGGCACATCATACAGAAAAGTGCTGTGAAAGCTTCCCAGACCCTTCTGCCAAACTCCAGAACTGCTAGTTCACTTGAATCCTGCCTTCAGATGCCTTTTCTATTTTAGCACTTTGACAGATGCTGTTTGGAGAAGGCAGTCAGGCTTTTTTTCTTCCTCCCACAAAGTATTAAAATCTTATTATGCAAAACAGACCACTATTGATTCCCAAACAGGCAATTCTACTGAAAACTATTTATTCATACATGTTATTACCTTGACCTTTAAAAGGCTATGCCTTTAAAAAGCATGAAGGTAAAACAAAATGAAATCTATTTTGTTCATCTGGAAATACGACTTTATGAAAGCCTAAGATTCTTCTACTAGCAGGACAAACTTCCAGCAGGTGAAGCAAAAGGGCTATCAAGCAGCTGCCATTTACAACTCCCCCCATCTCACCCCCCCTCAGACATACTACTACTACCAAACAGCTGGAACTTCTCTGGGTACTTGCATGCAAATGTGGAACTGCACAATGTCCCATCATATTCAAACTGAACTGATGCAGAAGATTAGCTTTGAAAACAGGATTAGACCTTACATTCATTATTCTTATATCAAAACAGAGCACTTACAGAAGAACATCAAATACTGTAATTAAAATGACAGATCACCAAGAATTAACTTCATTTGTACATGAATCCCTGCACTACCAGTACATGTGTCTCCAGTTTAACACTTTCATGAGAGGAAAAAATGGGAGTTGTACAAGAAAGATGAGGTCCACACTACCGCTTCATTGCAGAATCTCTAAGAAAACTACTGGTTTGGAGGGTTTTTCAAAGTGTGGTTAGACTTTTTTTAATACTTCATTTTTATACTTCTAGAATAAAATTGAGTTTTATTGTGACTGAGATTTGCATAGAAAGTTTTCCATTGCTTCTGCTTACATTATACAAACGGAAAACCACGGAAAATGCAATTGCAGGTTTTATCAGTATGGGGTAAAAGGATTGGCCATGACTGGAAGAGATGACAGGCAAATTAATAGACATGCACTGGGGAAAGACGAAATTTCTCCAAGTGCATAGAAAACACACAAAATACTTGCAGGCAACAACAAAAAGGTTTAGTTTTGAAGCTGTCTACTATAGTTCTTATTTGCCTATAGATCTATTAAATATTTAAAGGATAAGCTTTGAATTTATATATGTTATTCAAATCAGTCAGTTGCTTGCTTAAAATGCATTTTAATTGCAAACCAGAACCCACACAAGGTTATTTTCTCCTTAAGCCATCATGGTTCATCCCTTGCATCCCTTCCAATTAATTTAGTTGTTAAAATGTTAAAACTTCTGCAATGACTCATTAGCAAACTGTGTGATTAAAGATTACATATACAGGTCTTTGTTGGCTTTCTGTTTGGTTGGGTTTTTTTAACCACCTTGGTTTCTTCAGTGCCCAAGGAGTAAGCTCTTTCTTGACCAAACTACTTTAGCATCAAACCCTTTCTTCCACTGAGCTGCTCAAGTACTTAAATGCTCTCTCAAGGAAGCCTCTTTCACCAAGGGAGCATGTTGCATCCATCAGCACCTGAATTTGAAAACCATGTTTCAGTGAGTTGAATCTACCAGCCGACAGAGACACAGCCTTTGGTAAATGATTGATTTAAACTCATTCTTCTCTGAATGCCTGCAGCAACAACAGATATTTAGGAACAACTCTTCATTTTCCTTTCAAGCAAAACCCAATCTACAGATAGCTTACATAACCACCTGAATAAAAAAAAAAAAAAACCCACTTTATTTAGCCAAGGAGTGTGGATACCTCTTTTGTGAAGAAATTTTTATGATTTCTTTCAGAATTATGGAGTATCCTGAAAATGCAGAATGGTAAAAAAAAGTTTCCAAGAATTTCATGCAGACTATTATTTATAACAGAGCACAGTTAAATATAGATATTTCAGAGCATACAGTCCTAAGAGATAGTTTATGGCAAACAAAATATACTATGTTTGGGTATGTTTTGCCATGGAAACAAAAATCCTGAAATACAGGAATGTGAGTTGCAGCCACATGTACCATTTCACAGTGCAAAAAGGAAAGAAAAGCTTTCAGTATTTCCCTTGGTCCTCCCCACTTTCCTTATGCCAGGTGTGAATTATGGTTCATAAGATAAATAACTAGTCAAGAGTAAAGAGATGAGCTGCTTCAGAGCACATCCTCAGGCCTGATGGGCTGACTACCTGTCAGATAATGTTGAAAGTAGGATTAGGTCTGAAAAGGTTGACAGACCACAGATTTATCTCTCTAAATCAAACACTGCATGTTTAGTTAAACTCAGTGAACTTTAACTAATTAGCCCATCATTACAGTAAGCTCATATTGAATATTTCTCAAAAGGCTAAATGCAGAGCCTATACTACTTGCACTTAACTTGAAATACTGACAGTAGAAGCAAGGTATTAAGAGATTGCTTTTTCAAAAATTCAACTGAAAAAAAACCAGCAAATGCAACCTCTTGTTACGAGAGGAAGCCCCTTTAAAAAGTACAACATTCAAAAATAACTAAAAATATACCCACACATGTTTAGAAAAAAGCTTATTACTCCACTACAGCTGGAAGTGGAAATCAAAAAGTTATTAGTCCTATATACATCTTACTCTCCAGTACTTTTGATATTTTATATTGAATTCTAAATCCATGAAAAAAAAATAAAAATACTGGGGAACAGGAATTTCACTTGAAGCACATTATAAAGATATGCAAAGATATGCAAATCTGTAAGACCAATGTGGTGAAAAAATAATCTAAAGCCAGAATTGCAGGAACACTTTAGAAAACAAATAGATACTTATTTTAAAGAAAACAATAACTACATATATCTTATTCGTAAGATCTACTCTAACCCTACTCTCCATCACCTTAAAACCACTGCCCTCTTATCCTGTTGTGAGACACACTTATGAGAAGTCCCTCTCCAGCCTTCTTGTAGGATCCCTTCAAGTACTGTCACCAAAGCAGAGGAAGCTCTTTTACCCAAAATTCATCTGGATGCATGGCACTCCTTGTAACACCACTAAAATGATATATAAGAAACTAGTGATGTACTGTGCATTACATTTAAAAGACTTGTTCTAAAAACCATTGTATAGCTTTAGTCTGAGGGAGTCTAAGCTTTCTTTCAAGCTCTGCTTTTTGTCATTGATGCTACTATAATCCTCATATTCCTGGAAGAGAAAAATTAAACAAAACACCACTGGGAAAATGTTAAGGAAAACTCTTACTTTCAGTTAAAATACTCTCTATCATATTAAAATTGTAGTTGTTCGAAGCCTTACACAAAAGTATTTTATGCTAGAAAACAAACTGTTCCAACAGTATTTTCCAAATTTCCACTTAACTATCCTTAATAGGTCCATTTATAAGTAACTATTTAAAAAGCCCTCAGCGGTTTACAGTTATGGCCATCCTCTTGAAAGATGATACTGTGCAATTAAAATCAGCAGATACTTTTGAAGTTTTTATACCCTTCTACATGTGTAATTCTCAAAGTAACAGTCTCTTATTACCCGTATTTTTGTAGAAGCTTTCGTCTCACTGATGTTTTAGGGATACTTTGAGAAACCTCTTGAATAATTTTCCTTTCTAAAATGTTTTGATATTTTGGTAGCATTAGGATAATTTCTCCAGTGTGCATCACTATTAAAAGGTGAAACAACTTCTACTCCTCTACTCTACAAATACCTCTACTGTTAACAGGTGAAACAACTACCTCTACAACTGAAAGGCAGAGGTAAAGAATTTGGAGTAAAGTTCTGCATTTTACTCTGAGACATTATACAAGTTTTTCACACTCCATGAACATCTCTGAAACAAAAGAAGTGAATACCCAGACTTACACTGATCTTTCTGGTCATCAATACAAATGACCTGTAAAGAAACCTCAGGGCACTGGAGATGTTTTTTGTGAAGATGAAAAATTCCAAGACACGTAAAAATTTGAACAGATTTCCAGCAACTTTTGTCCAAATTTATCTCCAGTTATAGAGAATTTAGACAATTAAAACCTCTCCTTTCCTTAAAACATTAAAGGATTTTTGCCACACAAGAGAACTGAAAACTGTGTAGGAAAGGTTACTACTGGCATTTGGATGGGAGACTGCACTCCAAAAACCAGGCACTGGACTATGTGCAAGAGAAGAATTGCCTGTAAGTCAGCATGATAAATGTGGTGCTCCAAGAGTCTTCAAATAGAACAAGAGCAACTGCTCAGTAAGAAACACTGGATGCTTTATGTTTTGTTAGTCATCTAGTCTGCCCTACAATAATTTGTATCATGTTAAGCTTTACTTTTATTTATGAGAGCTTATTGTATTCATCCTGAAATAAAATAATACTGCAGGTATGCAGACAAAGCAGCACGAAACGATCACAGGGAATTAGAGAGCATTATGTGGCAAGGTTCTGCATGACAACAAAGCCTATAAAGGATGGCATCTAATGACCTGTGTCTAGAAAACTATCAGCGATAATTCAAAAACCATCTTGATATTATGTGAAACTTATGTGCAAATAAGAGTCATGCAGACAATTTCAGAAAGCTCTCTGAACATTAAATGTTCCTGTGATATGCCGGTAAAGCAAAATCCCACATCATTTACGCTGTTCTGGAAGGCAAATGAAAAACTAACAGACTGTAGCATACCAAAGCTGTTCAGGGTATTTTTCACCAACAAATGTGTACATACGTGCATGTGCACTCCCTCTCACACACACCATCTCACCCCATATGTCAGGAAAAGAATGTTTCAGTGGATATTTAGACACATAGGTGCTGCCTGCACATGCATGGCCTTAACATCAAATGCCAAGGTCAGCTATGCCCCCACAGCAAGCCCTATCTATAGGCTTCCTAATACATCTTCACTATATGACAATTCATAATAAAGTATAGAACAATTTATGTTCTCTCTCATTATGTAATTTTACCCTCCATTATACTTTCATGTGGTCATAATTACTGAAAGTTTTGCAGACCTTGAGTTATCTTCATACAATGAAGAACAATTTCTCTGCAGGTTTTGTGTTCCGTTGGATTGTTCTGTCTTTCTTTCACCTTCTCAACAGTTTCTCTAGGAGGTCCAACAAAAATGCAATTCCAGCAGACTGCTGAACAAGCTTTGCAGAATTTTATACATATCCCTAAATTCCTCCCATTGCTATAAAACTTTCAAATTCCTTACAAACGCATGTTAAAAGATTTCCCTAAAAAGTTTAAGTGCCACACAGAAATAAAGCCAAACTCTGTTCATTCAGGTATGTTGCTAATGCTTTAAAAAGAAAATCATGACTGCCTTCAGAGATGAGATAGCATCTTTTCCTGAAATGCATCTTCCTGAGGAATAGACTATATTAATTAAACAGAAAATAAATATTCAAAAGGGTCCATAAACATAATTCCTTTGGAGTGGTTATCCATTAGGAGAAGTGAGAAAACCTCTACTAAATCTCCCTTTAAGGTTTTCACTCTAGTAAAGATGATTCTAAAATACACTTTTGTCAAGTCCACCTTGTAATGAGCAGTGTTTACAGAAGGAAATTAAGAAGCATCTTTAGCAATTCTGAAAGACAGAGATAAAATATCTTTTTCAGAAGTGAATCATCAGATATCTAAACTTTTTTTTGTAAGGAAGTAATTAATTTCACATCAGCCAGTTTAAAACTTCTCTGTATTTAAATCAAGCCCCAGTAGTGGTGAAATTTGATTTTGTTCTCAAATCAACCCAATTCAAATTCAAGCCATGTTCTATGAAGTCATAATGACCTTTTGTGTTCTCCACCCGTTATTTTATCCATAATTACTGCAGAGTTTAAAGCTACATAATTTGACAATGTAAGTTGATTACAGAAAGAAAATGCTGTACTCCTGTAAAGCTGGATTACTTCCCCCTCTCTCTCTTGTACTGAGTAAAAAAACCCAAATACATTCTCTTGTCTGCTGAGACAACCTCTCTACACTGATGCAACAAACTGACAACCTCTCTACACTGATGTAACAAACCTTTGAGCCCAAGAGCCTTGACATGTGCCCTGGTAAGTGAACCGAAGTTTTATCTTGGGCACTGTCTTGTAAGCCAGAAAAGATACCACCGTAGTTCAAAAAATCCTCACTGCAAACACTTGTGGAAGATAACCTGCTGTAGAATGATGTAAATGAGATGTATTTCTCTCACTATTATGTTATTTCATAAATGTGTCCATTTTAGAAAGAAAAAAAAAATCAATTAAAATCATCACAAGAACTGAAGAAATGTTGCCTATTTCACTGCGATGTGTCTGTTTTTCTTCGTAACTTCAATTTGTAGAAAGAAATGCAGAAAGTCTAACATCTCACTCCAGTGACATACTCAAGGAATTAGAGGCACATAAACATTGTTGTGCAATTTGATGGGCCTGACATTTAAATAAAATCTGCTTCAACAACAGAAGAAATACCTAATGCATTGACAGAAAATGGAAGAAAAACAAAAATAGAGAATTCAGAGAGTAAATGAGAAGTAAACATAAATACAGATCTAATGACTAAGTCCAGTACTTCAGATATTCATCTGCATAATATTGTACAGCATCTTCTGTAAATCACACTATCATGCTGTTGCACACAACCATGACAGAGGATAACCTAAAGCTCACACCAAATGATACCCCAGTTACAATATTCTCATAAAATCTTATAGCCTATATTGGTTCTACCTCTCAAAAGTAAATCTGGTGTCTAACACGCAGAGATCTACTGAATTAAACATAACAAAGCATATCAAAAGTTAACCTTCACTGTACGTTTTGGAAGAGTCTGACAAAACTAACTCTTTCAAGGTTAATGTCTTGTTTTTACAGAATATAGACAATTAGAGAACTCAGAATTAAGAGTTACTCAAAGCATATTACTATCAGCATTTTAACTCACTTGCATCATCAATATCTCACATCTGATGTTATTCGTCCTCTAAAAATAACTGTGCCCTAATAGTAGTACCCTCTAAAAATGCAATAGTATTCAAACTGAAGCAACTTAGCTATACAAATGTACTACATTTAACTAGCACTGATAGCTTTTAGGATGTGAAAGCAATTTTGGAGCTACATATATTACAAATGTCACAGCTCAGCCTACATTATGCTGAGGCAATAATGCGCAATAATTAGAAGAACCACCTGTGCTATAGTTTCAGAAATGTATCTACTGACATGGAGTTATGTTAAAAATGCTGATTGACCAGCTCTCAATATGCTCCCTGAAATTTAAACTTGCCTGCAGTGCAACAGTAGAAAATGTGATCTGACAAAGTGCATTCCCATGCTGTCCTGGTTTCAGCTGGGACAGAGTTGATTTGCCTTCTGGTAGCTGGCACAGTGCTGCGGTTTGGATTTAGTAAGAATCACAGTGGTAACGTTGATATTTTAATTGTTGCTAAGTAGGGCTTACCCTAATTTAAAGAATTTGCAGTATCCACTACTCTGCCAGTGGAGGGGCACAAGAAGCTGGGAGAGAGCACAGCCAGGGCAGCTGACTGAAACCAGCCAAAGAAATATTCCATGCTGCAGGATGTCATGTCCAGTATGTAAACTGGGGCAAGTTTTCTGGGATGGGCAGATTGCTGTTTGGGGACCAGTAAGCTGGGGCTAAGTCAAATGCTTTATTCATCATTTATGTTTCCTGTGTTTTATTCTTCTTTCTTTTCTTTGGCTATACCAGCTTAGTAGTAGTAGCACCAGTATTCTACTCATTATCAAACAACAAGTTACCTCAACACACAAATTTTACTGTTGTTTTTCCAATTCTTTTCCTCATCCCAGTGGAGGGAGACAGACTTCCTGGTTCACAGTTGAACCATGACACACACAAGGTCAGATCTGTAGCCTTCTAAGCCAAATATGTTAAAAATGAACAGCCGAAGATGCCATGTAGAAATATGCAAACAAAATCATATACAGAACCAGCCAGTCTCATGCCAGAACACAAAATGCACTCTTAGAATTATCTCCTCCAAAACTCCTACAAGCTTAAAAAAACCACAACTTAATTCAGGCCACGCTGATACTGCAAAATCTATAGCCCAAAATTGGTAAAATTTTCTACTTTTAAAAAGCTATATAAAGATCAAAGTACATTTTTTGGTAGCATGCTTCTAATTAAGATCATAATAATAGCAAAAATTTAAGCATAGAAAAAAAACTTTTCATATAAAACCTTATCTGTAACTCTAATTAAGACTAGTTTGCCTCCTCAGCTGAACTGTTCTCCTTTTTCATAGGCAAAGTCTTGGTTCACAATACTTCCTGTTGTCTACAACTGGCTTCTCTTCTTTGATCTTATATTTGCAATAGTACTTACCAGTTCAGTAGCTTAACCATTCATTACAGTACACTAAAAACACATTAAAAATTGTTCTTTCACTGAAAATCTTACGAGGAACATTGAAACTTGACCAGAACCACCTAGCTCAGTATTTCCATCAGAAATTGTTTGTCTAGACAAACTGTCTAGAAACAGTCTTGTGTAGAAATTATGCTAAACGAGAATTAACACAAGCCACTGAATGGAATGAAATATTGACAGATAAGTGTTTATGAAGGACTGATCAATACATCCAAACTACTCAGCTCCCCCAAATACAAACCTACTAACAAAAAAAATAAAAATCTGAGTTTCATCCCTGTTGGTGAAACTTTTGAGAAGAGTAGTAATATTGTCAAGTTAGTCTCAAATGACTTACCTTAACCAACGGTCATTACAAAGACATCACCAAAGCCACCATGCAAATAAATCTCAAGAAGATATGCAATGAACAAACTAAGTGAAAACAAAGCAAGATTTTCTCTTTCTCTGAAAGAAATAAGCAAGATACTAACACTGTAAGAAAACAGAAACATGGTCTGCTCCAGAGAGGGAAAAGGATGCGGTATCCCCTAAGCACTCTCTTGGCAAACCTTTTCTATCACTTTTTGGAGACTGCTGGCCTCTGTCTGTCTGTCATTAGACACTGTGGTTTAGATCCTTATTTGAACCTGCCAAGATTATCAAACTAAAAACATCAATACAGTAAAAAGAGTTACAGTCACATACAGCAACTGGGACTCTGGTTTCTCATACGGTGACAGAACTATCTAATTCCTAATATGTGCCTCCTGCAAAGGTGATATCAGTACTTTGTAACTGAACAAAATTATTTTGGGTACACTGAACAGAGAATCTCATTTTCTCCTAGTAATGCCACAAGAAAATTAGAATTTCCACAATTTGTTTCTGTTAGGCCATAACCTCTAGGGTGAATAATGTTTGCAGGAAGTAAACTAAGTTTTTACAGTCCAGATGACAACCTCTAGTACAAACACCTGTGACAGTGTCTCTGTTCTAAGGTTAGAGGACTGTCAACCCTACACTACCTGCCTAGAACAGGATGGAACACAAAGCATCCTTATCTAAAAAACAACCATTCTGACCTAATGCTAGGAGATTAATTTAACTGACAAGTCATACATTGCAACAGTGATTTTCACCTCTTTCTTTTACAATTCATTATGTATAGATAACAAAATACTAAAGCAAATGTGCACTACCTCAGTAAATGGTATCATGGAAGGAAATTTTTTCAAGCAGAAATATTTCAGGATAATTGCAATATAACAGCATCAGCACTAACAAAGAAAATTTAACTGTCCAAATGCAAATCAAGTTAGCCTTGCATATCACTCATTTCTGCTCATGCAGTTGGCAAATGAATGCATGAATATCCTTCCTCTGGATGGAAAAGTAGTTTCTCTAACTCTGGCTACTGCATACAGATGTAGCCAAAACTCAGCTACCCGTCTCTAGAAATGTAGGCCTTGCATTCAGCAAGACATACCCTCATTAAAATACAGCCCTTTTCAGATGCAGTGTGAATTAGAAAAAAAAACCAAAAAAAAACATATTTCAGTACTATGGGTGACTTCCAGCTCACAAAATTCTACTATGCAAACCTGGCAGCTTCCTTCCAGACTATTCTTTTTGAGGTTGGTTACTATGAAGAGTTACCTGGTTCTCTGAATAACATTAGGTTAGTTCTCAAAACAAAACCATACAAACCACCACTATTTCACATCCAAAAAACCCTTTTGGAATTCTAAAGGCCTGCAGAAGCAAATGTGTCAAGTCAACTGTCGGAAACTCCGTAATATACTCTCTTTACAAACTCTTAACTGTTCTGGGTACCTCCAGAGATGAAACAGACAGAATCAACTTGAAATATAACACTTTCCATGTCTCTGTTGTGGAAAATACATGTCCTGGCTTGCCCAACCATGATCCCTTCGTCCCTTTCCCTCTGCTGGGGCAGGGGAAAGCAGAGGGCAGGGAGAATACAAGACTTACCCAGACTTGTACTTCCCAAATAAGGGAAAGCAAGCTCCTGACTTCATTAATATGGTCAGGTTCGGCACAGTACCAAACTGATTCCAACTGGCAAATCTCTGTGGTCCAAGGAGCCATCACATTTCAGGCAATCAACGAATAGGCTTTTGCCACGTGTTTCTTTTGCTTTTGCTTTCAACCTGCTTTGCCTGCTCAGCCCTGTCACATTATGCACTGCTTTGCCTCCAACAACTCTCAAGACACCAACAAAACTCCCTTCAATGTTTTGGGGTACTGTCCGATTCTATTTTTTGAGTAAATGTTCAAAGCCTCTTTGTAAGAAATTCTGTAACAGGATTCTATTGTGCCTTCTGCTTCAGTAGCAGAAAGGAGTTTCTCAAGTCCCCTGGTGGGCAAGTGGTATAATTAAAACCAGAAATAGGTTCTTAGCTTCAAGTTTAATGTTTGTATTTGTTAGTTATTTTCTTTAAGTGTTCTAGTTTGCCTGTTCCTGTGTGTGTAAGTATCCAAACCGTGCATTTCAAACACTGTAAATAAGTATTCTGGTGAGATTTAATGTTAATAAACAATTTTCATAGTTATTAACAATTTTTGCCTGGATATCAAATTTAATATCGGTTATTAATTTTGCATAATTCGTAACAGTCTGAAGCAATGGGCACAGTCCTGCAACTTGCTGGCATAAGAGATTGTAACTCATAAATGTCATGAGGTTGCAGAAGAATCCTCAGTACTTCCATGTAGTTCTCATCACGGACAGTATCTTTTTACCTCAAAAGGAAACAGGCGCTCCTCTATCCCTTAAGTCACAAAAAAACGTTGAACTTTGTTATTTTGGGATCTTAGGAGAATGTGATGAGTAAGGTAATGCCACTGTTGATTTTTTTTTAATGCTAAAACTTGGGGGGGGGTGGGGGGGGAAACAACAAAAAAAAAAGTTAAAAAAAAATCATCCTGTGATACTTTCAGTGTAAAATTTCACGTAACACTTTTCCAGAAGAACTTACAGGGAACACTTCACGCTATGCTGAAATGCATTTCAAAGCACTTTAGAGTAACAAGAGCAAGGGGGCACCTAACTCTCCTTAGCCTATACAAGTTGTTAAAGCGCTAGTTGAATGACAACCTCTGATGCAATCAGTAACAACTACACAAAACCATCTCTTTGAAGGACATTTTTCAAAATGTGTATATTCCATTGCCATTTCGTGGTGTTTTTTCATTTATTCAGGTCAAATACTTCATTCGGGAGAAACAAAAGACAAAACGAAACCAATAAAATGGCAAGTAGTAACTTAGAAATACACAAGGCAGCAGCAATAAACGGGAACTCCACTTCTCTAAGTCCAGTTTACCAAACATTCCTAAGTATTTCACACACACTGTGTCTACAATCTCACACATACTAAGCTCAGAGAATCAATCTGAAAGGCAACTAAATCCATCTTCAGCACTCGCTGCAGAGAAGGGCGATTAACAGTCAAACCAATTATCCAAAAATACACAATTCTAGAATTTTTGTCTTCATGGCCATGAGGTGGAAGCTCATGAGGTATTTTCAGTCTTCATTCCCTGCCTGAAAGGTGTTGTCCATCTAAAAACCTGGAGAACCCAGTCTAATGTGGTTCAAATCTGCTTTAGTTTCTTTTTCTCTTGCTTTTAGTTCCTTTTTCTCTCCCTTTTTCACCACTTCCTTCATCCTGTTTATAAGTAGAATTCCTAGGAAACGCCAAGTAAAACCCCCAAATAGTACATCTGTTGCTTTTATGTTAAGCCACCAGAATATTATCTAATACTACTCCTTTAATTACAAAACCCATAAACCAAAGTGCATACACAATAAAAACAGATTATACCATAATTTCAAAATAGCTTTAGGACTTTTATGGAGCTATCTGGATGAAGATGATTTGTTAAGACACCATTTGAATTGTACTCAAAATAGATTTTCCTCATACAATCCATGCTGTTATTTAGAAGAAAGAAAAAAAAACCTCAAATTTCACAATAATGGCTTAATGGTAGAACTAGTAAATTTTTTTTTTTTTTTTTGGTCATCCTTGTTTAGCTCTTGCTATTATAGGTGTGACAATTCTGAAGCACTTGGACCACATGAGTAAATCTCAGCAGTCCACAGCTCCTGACTGTAAGCAAAAAGCCTCCAGCACAGAACTAAGACAGCAGACATGATTTCATGCAGCATAACAAAGTTACATGAAAAAAATTAAGACCTGCTAGCTGATCATGGAATCATAGAATCATAGAATGGTAAGGTTGGAAGGGACCTCAAGGATCATCTAGTTCCAACCCCCTGCCATAGGCAGGGACACCTCCCACTAGTACAGGTTACTCAAGGCCTCATCCAATCTGGCCTTGAACACATCCAGGGAGGGAGCATCCACAACCTCCCTGGGCAACCTGTTCCAGTGCCTCACCACCCTTACTGTAAAGAACTTCCTCCTAACATCTAGTCTAAATCTCCCCTCTGCCAGTTTAAGCCCATTGCCCCTTGTCCTGTCATTGCAGGACCTTGTAAATAATCCTTCCCCAGCCTTCCTGTAGGCCCCCTTCAGATACTGGAAGGCTACTATCAGGTCCCCTCGAAGCCTTCTCTTCTCCAGGCTGAAGAGCCCCAACTCCCTCAGCCTGTCCTCATAGGAGAGCTGCTCCAGCCCTCTGATCATCTTTGTGGCCCTCCTCTGGACCCGCTCCAACACTTCCATGTCCTTCCTGTGCTGAGGGTTCCAGAACTGCACACAGTACTCCAGGTGGGGTCTGACGAGAGCAGAGTAAAGGGGCAGAATCACCTCCCTTGCTCTGCTGGCCACGCTTCTCTTGATGCAGCCTAGGACTCGGTTGGCTGTCTGGGCTGCATGTGCACACTGCAGACATAGCAAGAGGAATATTATTTCTTTACCACTGGATGTTTAAAATGATGACTAAATAGGTTTAAAATACATACAGTTTCTCCAAACTTAAGACTAGCATTTTCATACTCCATTACGGATATATTTAGCTTTGTTACAGGTACTTAATGATAAAGATGGTGACACACTGTTTGATGATAGATAGCAAACAAGGCTGCTCAAACATCATCTTAGCTGAGCACAAATCATGATCTGTTGAAGATGCACCTATCACATGTTTTGATTTTATACTGATAAATCTCCTCATCAATTCACAGTCAGATGTAAGCATCTCAAAAATCAGTTTATTTACAGAGCTGCCACACAGAAAATGATTCACGATTCAGTAAAATACATATGTTTTGACTGAGGAGGAATGTGAATAAATAATGTACACCCAGAAACCTAACTCTCAAGAAAGCATTTAGTATTATCAATGCAGAAGCAGAACATAGATATCAGCCTTTAATTTTAAGCACAGGTATATCTTCAAGAGAAAATAAAATTCTTCAAGCTCTGACCTTTTTATTAGAATTCTGATCAGTTTCGACATAAAGTATGCATCTGCTTTTTAAAAAGCATATTTTAAACTGAATAAAGTATCTGAAAGGCACCTGATATTTATCAGAAGTCATTAAAATGTAGTAATATTCCATTGCCTCAACTCCTTTTTATCTTGTGGAAGCTAAACAAGCAGTGGCAGCACTTCAGATGGCTTGCATAAGAGATTCAAATTAGATGCTGAATCTGAACAAGGGAGGTTCTATTATTTTTCTTTCCCTCTCCAGGTGTACAGTTAATATGCAAATGGTAATGACAGTGTAGCACCTCTCAAAAACACCAAATTCCAAAGTTCCTAAATCGTGCCTATTATGCACCTCTTTACTGGATTTGATTTTAGTGAATGGATTAAAAAAATAACCCAAACCATGCACTAACAGACCACATCAAATATTTGATAAATATACTTTACACTGAAATCTAACAGAAAGAGACCCTGCCTGTATGTTCCTTATAGCTGTGCCTTCCCAGTAATGAAAGACTCCAGGAATAATGGCCCATTACTATCACCACTGCTACAATAGTTTGTATATTTAAGAGAGGGCATCAGCTATTAGCATTGCTGAAAAAAAGAAATTCCATGGCAAAATGCAGCAGCTTAACAGAAAGTACCCTATCAGAATACTTAGCTCTGTGCAGAAATTTGCTTAAACTAATATTAGAGGCAAAATATTCCTATGCCAGTCTTCTTTAATAATATCACACCCCAAGGCCAGAAGTAAAGGTCAGGGATAATTGGTGCAACAGAACTGCTGGACACACATTTTAAACTGGTATCCTGTGATGAAAGCCACCTAATACTATTCTTTATTATACTCTCATTCCAATATTAGCAAACTTGCAAAAAGTAAGTCTGGTTTTGCAAGAGGAAGAAATATTTATAGAAACTTATTTCTAGTTATTATTTCATATCCTCTATAAGAAAAGCAACATACTGAAAGGACAACCTCTGTACTTAAAATGTACTAGCTGGAAACAATAAAAACATAGTAATAAGCTCAGAAGAGAGAAACCACATAGAATTTTTTTCTTGCATTGAAAAGTCCACATAAAGAATACATAATAGTGCAGTGAAATGAAAATCTAGGGGAGGAGGACAGGAAATTTTTATTATTACTTCTGTAACTTGATAATAAAAAGAGTTTTACTGGGAAAGTCTATATCTATAATGCAACCCACTGAAGGGTAGCTTTTCGGGTCCTGCCTTAGTGAACAAACTAAAGCAGTTAAGTTCAACACATTTTAAATGAGTAAAGCAAAAGTAATTTCAAATCATAGAATGGTAAGGTTGGAAGGGACCTCAAGGATCATCCAGTTCCAACCCCCTGCCATAGGCAGGGACACCTGCCACTAGCACAGGTCACTCAAGGCCTCGTCCAACCTGCCCCCAAACATCTCCAGGGAGGGAAAAACAATGGCAGACTGCCCCATGCAGTGCCTCACTTGGATGTGTCTGCAGTCCTGGAAACTTGACTACCCTACGTTCTCCTTTTGTTCTCTTTTGTAGATTTAAACTTCCACTCTCAGCTGACACATAAAAATGAAATGTGTCCATGCAGGCAGGAAACAATTTTTCTCCTGAGACTATGATGGGTACCAAGACAGGGCCAAACTCAAAACTTTGCTGTGCAACTCTGTCTTTTGAAACAGCAGCAACTGGGGTTTTCATGTGCATGTTTGTATGTGTGTGTGTGTGTCTGTGTGTAGGATCAGGCCAATCAGAGAGGGAGCTCAGCAAGCTATCAATGTACAGATAACTCCTACACTGCACACAGCATACAGACAATAAGTACTGTTTGATGCTTGCCAGTCACAGCCACATAACCCAGCAGGCTCTGAAATCTCCCAATCTCTTCTCTCCAAATCTTTTACTTTTTCTCCCTCTCACAGAACTGTAGAAGACAGAGTTAGCTGTTTACTCAAATCTTGCCTCATGAAACTCTCCAGAACAGCCTCAGTCTATTGATGATACCAATGATAAAACTGTCATTGCCTTTGCCATTGTTCAGGGTGATATGGAAGCCTGTAAAACATAGTCCTTACTTTTTTAATGCTATAGTTCACTGCTTAGAGACATCTGTCATTTTTAAGTATCTTCCGGTTTGTAGACAAGTTACCAACTAGATGTCCTCTATGTTCCTAAATCACATGATGCAATTTATGGTAATAGTTTAAATTACAAATTTGACTGGGGCTAGCATTTATTGTCTCATCTGAATTTTTAGCTACTCCTGACAACTTTACCTAATGGTCTCCTCCACTTATGAGAAAACTTACAGTTCGCCAAAACTTGGAAACATCATTTAGACCTTGTCTCACACCAAGTTCCCCAAAGTCAATCAACTCCTTAAAATTAAAAGCCAGACCCCACCAGAACAGCAATTGACACGGTGAAATTTCAAATGCAGAGAAAACACAGAGACTGTATCAAGCAGGAGAAAAATAAAAGTGATTTTTAATTATCTCTACTTCCTATTGTTACACAGGAGTCACTGTTTTTGGACCTGACTTCAGTCATCTTAGTTTTCTCAGCTGCAGCAGATTTTGCACAACCTCCTCTGGTCCTTGTGAAGCCTTTGTCACCACTGGGTGATAAATCTTCTCCTTTAGCCACAACAAGGAGAGACCACCTCTCACACTGATATTTCTCAAAATATGGTAAATCCCCATATTTTGACCAAGGAGTTCTTTCAGTTCTGATCTGAGAGAAGAAACAAGCTCTGAATTAAGAATGATATTAAAACTGTAGCAGAATTCATTTCTTACTAAGAACAAATTATGTAATAATTTTTTCTATATGATCAGGCATATGGCAAATTAGAAATCATTATACACCATCCTTGCTGGCTAGACGAAGGAAGGTGGCAGAATTTGCCTTTAGTCTTCTGTTCTTCTCAAAAAAAATTTTTAAACAGTCTATTTATGAAACAAGGTGATTCCATTTTGCCCTTAGCAGCACATGTTCAACAAAAGCTTTTGATTTTATGCCAAATCATTATAATTTTTCAACTGTAAATTTTTAAGCCTGTATTTTTTCACTTTAAGACATATTTTAAATGAAAAATTGCAAATTACAGTATACTACCATGAGCTTTGATGAAAAGTAAACGCAGATTAAACGCAGTTCACAAACTATGCAACTGGCATAACACAAGGCAGAGAAGTAAATAGAGGGAACAGTCTGATTGCTTAGTCTTCCCTCATTTTCAAAACCAGCTTTGCAGGAAGCACTAACAGCTCAGACTAAAACTCTAAACCAGACTATATTCAGTACAACACTATTGTCTTCTTCAAGGAAGTGTAACTACTTAATTTAGCTCTTCTGAGTGCACACACTAACTTCCAACCAAACCAGAACATAACTAAAAACAGTGCTCGAAAAAGATGATCAGCTATATGCCCACACTCTTATTGGGGTAACGAGCTATTCTTCACAGCAACACTTAGAAAAAAATATGTTTATGGCTTTAAAACTCAAGACAAACTTACTTCGTGCAGCAATGCTTTAAATACAGTCTCAATCTCAACAGGAACACTTTTCATATCTCAGAGCACAGAATTATCTGAAGACAGAGCTATCAAGCGATTAAGAACAATGACTAACTAGGGCTTAACAGTTCTCAATGAAAAACTGCTAGTGAATCTTTGTAAAACAGTGTTTGCCCACTCAACTCATTTTTTAGAAAGTATCTTACCTTGTCCTCTTGGAGCTCGTTTCCTACGATCTCTGAATGCTGCTCCTGACTGCAGAGCCTCAAGCAGACTATCCATCACGCCTGTCTCATCACCCTCTGAGAACAGGAGAAAAACAGCGTTAATCTCAGTGCAATTGAAATCAGTCTTCAGAAAATAAGTTGTCACACTCTGATCCTAACAAGTTCATATCTCAAACATTGTGTGAGGCAGGAGCTTTGCAGTTAGAACAAACATGTGCTTTGTAGTTTAGGCAAGGAGCAAAATATGCCAGGCCAGGAGGACTTGGAATGCATCAGAGAATGGGTGGCCTTGCCCCCTTGCCAAGTTTGCCTGTGTTCCACTGAGATGAGAAGTCTGCTGTGTACTGTGCAGAGAGTAATAAAATACAGGGTCTCTGTGTCCCTGATTCAAATGATCAAAAGGATTAATGTCACCCTTCACCCTTAGCAGATGGGCATATTGGTAGGCACTGCTTCCAGTGCTTCCCATCCAAGTTAGGGTACACTTCAGGAAGCCATGAAGCAACATCTCTTTTGGCAAGGAATATAAAGGACTTGGACACACTGACAGGAGCGTGTCCATCAATAAACATCTAAGGAACAGGCCAGGAAAGATACTGCTGGAACCTTGGACACTTATCAGGATCTTTACCTATTCTAGCATTAGGTAGACAATTGGACATGATGATCTTAGAGGTCTTGTCCAACTGAAACAACTATATGACTCTGAATCTACAACTTTACTCAAGGCACTTAACAATTAAATCTTTGTTTACAGACCTGTGGTGCAATTCTCCTTACTTTGATCCAAGCAAATCACCAAATCTGAATTAGTCCCTGCTCCTCCTTCCCTCCTGGATCAAATTGGATGCGACACGAGCTAACAGAACACTTCAAATGAGAGCTGAATAAATTTTTATGTAATAGTTGCTGCTGAAGGTACCACTGCCTAATTGGCCTGTGATGGTCTATTGTGCTGTTCACTTTCAATTCTACTGTTCTTTCAAACCTAGAAATGTTGATTTGTGCATTACTGATGACATCTTCAGCATGCAGATAGCCAGCTGCTGGTGAATGACTGCTGTTTCACTGTTCTTCTAAGATTTTGCTGAAGCAGAATTTTCTGAAGTAGAAATGTTTCTTAAAATTGCTTAAAATGCAACAAAATATGATGCATTAAATATTTAGGAAAAAATCTAATCTGTACAATGTACAAGTGTACATTGTATACACATACATATACACACACACATATATACATACACCGTATGCTACATATCTACGATAATCAATGGGAAACTCTTAAGGTAAGGGAAGGCAAGAACAAAAAAGGAAGAATCATGCAGTTAAAGCTAATGGTCTAACATTTCTTAAGAACTCAATTCTACTTCTGCTAAATCTTTCTCTCGCTTTTTTCACATCCAAGCTAACCTGCAGTCTTTAAATTGCTAGACTTCAGAGTGCATTATGGAAATCTCAGTAGTAAGATTATTTATTTTTTTGAAAATGTATTTTAGTCTTAAACTCCTTTAGCTTTTCACTTTGTTAATAACACTTGATAACAGCATTCAACAGCATAAGAAATAGAGGTCAAAGAACTGCAATGTTACAACACTACTGATGAGCACCTCTTTGTGCTCACACATTTGTACAATGCCAAACTAAAATATAGACTAGATTCAGCAGGTAGATGGACACTCTATTCACATCTCTTAGACTTCAAGTTAATGTAAGTTTCCCCATCAGAGAGTGGGAAGATAATTACTTTATGCAAGAGATTTACATTGCAGTAAAATACTTCTGACTCACACAAAATTTAGGAGGTTAAATACACCATTCAAGCTCTCCAATGTTCAAGTTTAAAAGCAGCTTATTAATGCAAAAGGTATTCTGTCCTGGCTCTCTATTACATTTAGATTTATTAAACTAAATCCAGACATAATATAAGAGCACAGCAATCCTGTAACAGTACTTGCTTCACATTTTTACATGATGATCATCAGTGTAACTACTTGATAAATTTAAATTATGTATCAATGTCATTTAAGTCATTATGTATAATATAGAACACATGCATAAAGTTCTCTCTGGTGTAAGATGAAAGGGAGCAGAGCAAAGGAAGCAAACAGGAGAAGACTCTGAAACACTGGTTTTAATTACAGTCCATCTAAAACCCTTAAAATATTAAGATCCTGCAAAATAAAGAAGTACATTAGCTTCTCTTGATTCACGTTCAAACACACAAAGCCAGAATGTTGTCTAAAGCATACACAATAATTATTTTCCTTTGTGCTCCTTCTCCTACAGGTGCTCATTCACTGATTTATTGTTGGTTTTTTATTAAATTTAATTTCTAAATCAAAGGTCAGTGAATATACTTTGTCCAAACAAATACATATCAAATTGGTTTGAAATGTTTAGTGAATGTGACTGTAATACACAGAATTACCTAATATGTTAGAATATTTTATTTGTGGAAAAAATATACAGTATTATCTAATCAGCATTAAAAAAAAAGAAGAGTTGGCAGAGTTTATTCCAAAAGCCAAAAATCCTTCAATACTTCACAGAATTTTATGGTGCCTTTCACTTCTTTTTTGCTGAGTGTGCTACTCTACCTGCTAATTACTGCAACTGCTAAGAAACAGCCTATTTCAGGAATATCAAAACACACAATATGAAGACACATAAACTAAGGAAGCTGTAGGACACAACAATGAGATTTTTAACCCCTTAAAGTAAAACTTATGCTAGGTCTCATCTCAGCACTGCATCTTACTAGAAGTCATCAGGTGGCAACAAGAAAAAGAAAAGCATTTTCAGCTAGGTTTCATTACAAGTAATAAATAAAATTCAACAGACATTTCAGCCTGTCATAGGTCTTGAACCAGCATACAGTCATTTCCCACAGTCCTTCACATAGAGCCACCTATCTCCTTGACTTTTGCCCCCTTTTGTAAATACTACCTACAGCAACTTGGAGGCACAACTCAGTAACAAAGACAAAAACTGTAATGGGTTTCTGAATTGGGAAACTAATTTCCAACAGAAATTGTCAGTGCAAATAAATTACATAATCCTTATTCTCTTTTTTATGTTTTCCACTGTATGCAAGAATGGGGGGTTCACCTCAATCAAGTAATTTTCTTTGTCATTCTTCCTTGTCAAAGTTGGTGCCAAGCACTAGAGAGTCAACACATGCATGCAAAAAAACTTAAAAAATGTTTCCATTTGATGACTGACTTCATAATGCTTTCATTAACTTTAACCAAGAGACAAATTCACTCTAGGTTTTAAACAGAATTGAAGAGGTGGGGAAAAATATTCTTAATCACAGGATGTCAGGGGTTGGAATGGACCTCTGGAGATCAAGTCCAATCACCCTGCCAGAGCAGGACCATAATCTACTGCAGGTTGCACAGGAATGCATCCAGACTTGTCTTGGAAGTCTCCAGAGAAGGAGACTCCAGAACCAATCTGGGGAGCCTGTTGCAGTGCTCTCTGACCCTTACAGTAAAGTTCTTCCTCATGTGGAGGTGAAAATTCCTGTGCTGTAGTTTATACTCATTGTCCTTTGTCCTAATCATTAAAGAGAGCGATGAGGATGATTGCAGGACTTCAATATTTCTTGAGACTAAACAGTCCCAGAAGAAGACTGAGAATGGACCATATTGATGTCAAGAAATATCAGAGTGGTGAGTGTCAAGATGAAGGTGACAGACTTGTTTTGTGGTGCACAGTGACAGGAAAAGCAACAATGGGTACAAGCTGGAACACAGAGGGTTCCACTTCAACACAACTCAATACTTCTTTACTGTGAGGGAGCTGAACACCACAGAAGGCTGCTCAGAGAGGTTGCGGACTCTCCTCTGGACACTTTCAAAACCTGCCTGGATGAATTCCTGTGTGGTTTGTCCTAAGTGATCCTGGCTTACCAGACAGGGTTGGACTTGATCTCTGGAAGTCCCTTTCAGTCCCCTAACATTCTGTGATTCTGTGAATTGCTGTCTTCACTACAAGCCTCATTTGTTTTAATTTGATCTCTAACATTCTGTTGTAGATTTGGTTTAGCACACGTAGTCTGTTCTGAAAATGACTGGTATGACAGTGTTTTACAGTAAGACTCATCTTCTCGCAGGTCCCACTATTTTGACCAGTGCTAATCAATTTTTTAATAATTTCCATTTTAATAATGAAAGAATGAAATTAATGAAATTGAAATGGCCAAATACCTACTACTATTATTTGAGAACAGTAGATGTTGAAGTTGTGCATAAGGAAAACCAAAACATTAGCTAAGGGGAAAAAAAAAGTAAAAAAAAAAGTATGACAGTGTTTACCTGGAAGCATGACCTGCCCTTCAAACAAGTTTTGAACACAACAGAACTCCAGACTATAAGAGTATAGTTCTGTCAAAGATATTAGACTAAATTCATTGTTTCTGTTAATACAACATAGTGTACTTCATTTGGCTAGAGAAGTTCTCACTCTCATTTACCTGGTCTTCAACATTTGATACTATGGCTGCCTAATTCACTAGTGAAAGTGCAAAAGGTGGTCATTAGTGAAATACCTGCTAAGTAAACAACAAAAGATTGTAGATGGAAAGCTTTAACACTTGAGAAATTAACAGGTGAATTTTTCTGAAAATCTAATTAGCAAGTTAGCCATAATACAGATGAATAGAAAATGTTAACATTCTGGAAAGTAAGATCAGAACATGCATAAGACGTGGAGTATTAAAATCAATGAAAACAACAGAAACAGAACAAGTGTGTATAATTTTGTGCACCGGAGCTCTTCATTAGGGAATGACCAAGAGCTTCAATATAAAGAAGTGACCAAAGAAATAATGATGGATGACCCGATCAGTACATTAAGAAGCCAGCATAACCCTGTTTCCAGTAGCAGTGGAATACAAACTTGATTATGGCATTCACAGAAGATAAATCACAACTGGAAAAGCCTTTACAATAACCAGGGGAGTGGATTTTAACGAGAAATGCCTAAAGGCAGCGTGATTTCTTCAGACTACATAAAACAGCCACTGAAAAGCAGCATTATGACCCACTTCAGTGCTTAGAATCTGCAAGGGCCCAGGAGAAGAGAAGTCATCCCAACAGAAAGCTTTCCCAATACAGACAAAGGGCTGTTTTGGTACAGCAACTAACAGGAAAACATTTAGACTGAGTTAGTGGAACACTCTTAGCAATAAAAAAAAAAAAATTATGTTCCAGAATGCATTCACAAGACTGGGAGAGTAAGAAGTCTAGAGATCTTAAAGATGCAGCAAAAATATTCCAAAAGGCATCATACCTCATAGCACAGGCAACATCAGCAGCACAACTCACTCTACCCGAAGCATCAACCTGCATCAACTCCTTACGGATGGTATGCATTTTAAAAGGGTAGGTGATAAAATGGGGAAAGAAGGTGCAGGAAACCAATTATTGGCACTCAGGCTGCTGGTGAAGTTGCAGTGTGAAGTTGTGAACTAAACCTTTAATTCTGAGCAAGTGCTTTTATTCCATGTGCCTTCTAGTGTAGATGCGACCTTTATATTTATGAGGAAAACTGCCCTTACAAGTAACATTTGTTTGTTTAGAATATTTATCGAGATAAAATATCTTAGGAAGTGTACAGTCTGGGATGACTATTCTGTCTTGATTTTCCTCCATACAGCACACTGAATTAAAAAGTTTACAATCAATTTGCAGTTTAATATAAGTACTTCCCAGGAAGTCAGTAAAAGAGTATATCTGACATGAATGTAGAACTAGGATACCTCACTACAGGTAGGTATTTTATTTTAGCGTTTCCTGTACACTGCTGAATTAGTCACAAGCACTGTGTTACAAAGGTAGAAAAACACTTGAGAATGCTGAAGAATGTTTGTCTTATTTTCACAAAGCAAATGCAGTGCTTCACCTGGCTCTGCAGACATTTTCTATTTCAACAGCTCCTCTGAAAGAGCTATTTCAACATGGAAATGAAGTTAAAATATTTCCCTTTCCCATCACTGCTAGCACCTTATGAAATATAACCCTTCAGTTAGATTTAGAATCCTTTTGTCACTATTACATTCCCTTACCACTGCCTGACACATCTCATCAAAACATCACAAAGAGCCCCCCAACATCCCTATCTCTCAATATTAAATACAAAACAATGTTATTTTCTATTTACAACTCGTATGATTAAAATGAAAACTGGATTGACAAAAAATATACAGGTAAAGTATTACCTGCTAGTCTGAGGAGCAATAAAAGCTACAGCAGAGCCAGGAGAAGAGGCTTTGTTGTCTTGCTTATCTTTTAAGTAACTGCTGCTAAATTTTCCTGTAACTGAGATGCATTTAGTCTGTTGGAGTCTGTCAGGCTTTCGAAGTCATTATTACAATTAGACAAGGACTGCTCAAAGATCACACCAAAATCACGTCATAGTGCTCTGTTTAGGGGCTAACCTGAACCATAAATGATAAATGTGCATAATAAAAATGAGAGCTTTTTCATGGACTTTACATAAAGATGGGGATATTTAACTTCTTGGGTTGCCTCTGATTCAGTAAGCATTCTTCAGTTTGCTGCTGTGGTAGTAGCCAGTTCTGGGGATTTCAACTCATGAGAGTTTTTAGCTGCTCTTCTCTGAAGAATTGTACCAAATTATCCTAAATTCACATCCTTTCTTTCCTCAGGACAACAAGTAACAACTTTCCTGAAGTCAAGCTCACTTTTTAAGTTCTCCTAAAAACAGCTCATAACAGTATTTACTTTCCCTTTTTATACTTTTTTAACATAAATATTGCATTTTTAAAACTTATTTTCCCATCCTCTCACTACAGAACACAAAGAAGAAATAGATTTAAGTGAAGTCTTAAAGGTAAATTTGGAAGAGGCCTTATTTAAACTTCACTTCCAAATGTCAGCTCTATTTCCACGCATCAAATACGCAGTCACATTTATCCCATCTCAAAGTGTTCGATACATACTGGAGAAGACATTTAGAAACATGACTTTCTGTTTGAGACTGAAACAACTATTTCAGTTTCTTTTTGGTGGCCTGTACTACACAAAGTTCTGCCCCGGCCTTTAGCATACTATCACCTGCCAAAAAGGTAGAAATAGGTATCTTCTATCAGAGTTTTTCAGAACCCTCACAATGACTCCTTTTTCAATCTACACTACAAAGGAGTTTTTTTGTTAACATTAACAAAAAAGATTTGTTAACTTTAACAAAAAAAAGATCACCACAATAACTACTACTGTTCTTAAAAGAAGTTTAAGAACTGAGATATCCCTATTTGTGGTAAACCTACAAAAAAAGTTTAAGCTTTTTAAGTTGCTTCAATAATTCAGGACTATAGAAACTGCACTTCAGTTAGTGTCACAGCAGAGCTCAGGCCATGCATCCAAAACATGCTTCACCTTCTTTCTGTTTGGTTTCTTCAGATTCACAGCTAAGGCTGTGGGAACATACTCTTGTATCTGCATTGTTTTGCTGCCTTCCCTTTCACTTGTCCGCAGATTACTACAGCAGTATGTGTCTTACTGGTGCACTTACGTCCTCCGGTCAGGGTAACTCCCACAAGTGCCTCACAAAACATCATTATTAAAAATAAAAAACCCCACCAAAAAACCCACCAAAACCCAAATGTAATTAATACAAAAGTACTAATTGCAAACTTATCTAGGTGGATAAAATGTGTAAGCATTCCACAGTCATTTGGACAAAAGTTTCCATTAGCTTCCCATGAAATCCGTCATAAATTTGGGCCTCTACTGAAAGCGTCCAGACAGCTATACCATGTTAGGTAACTCAGGCAGTTTTACTTCCCTGCTTCTGCAGGTGATTTCAAAGTTATTCTTCTTATTCAGATCTTGCACTACCTTCGTTTCACTTTGAACTTTTAAGCACTTATCATAAACCTCATGTGTCCTATATAGACTTTTAAACAAGACTTTTTATTCATAATCAGTAGCAGAATTTTTAATTGCAATATATTAACTTTAAAAAGGTCAGCTTTCTGTGTCTTTTGGAAAGCGCAGTTTTGTGCTCACCTCATACAATTTGCATTTTATTCATTTGCTAAATTCATTTTGCATGCATAATAAATATATTCAGGAAGCATCCTTCCTCAGTGTATTACACTAGAAAACAGTCTCATGACTGCTATTTACTCTTTAATTAAAGGAGAAAAAAGGACAGACAGCATGACTAGTAAGTGAATCTATGCTTCACGTAAGTTTATGAAACAAGGCAAATGCTTGCTTATATCTCAATTAACTTCATTGTTTCTGATAAGAGGAAAACATGTTTTGTTGTTCTAGCAAGCTACAGAACACAGCTTGCAAAATGGGCACTCTGTTTCAGAAAATGTCACAATGGTCAAGGTATACTGCAGTAGGAAAGTATTTAATTGAAAACCATCAGCATTCCTCATGGGGTCTCACTCTGCATGGACTTACAGCCCTTGTAAGGATGACTTGCTACTAAACTTAAAAAAAAACAACCAACCAACAGCTAGGCTTTAATGTGGATTGTTGAGTGACAAATGGGAAGACACTGCCTCTATGCGGAAATGAAAAGACTGAGCAGCTCAAAGCAAAAAGAAAGAAAAATGACTATGTGATTCTCAAATAATTTAACACATCTGTAATCAAGTTGTATTACTGTTTGAAGGCTACATTTCAGTTACAGCACTAATCAACTGTTAATTTTCATGATTAGCACAGAATTATCAATCCTTTTAGTATTCAAAAACATTTTTCTTTTAAAAATTGCTTATAGTTGAGCATCTGCTCCAATATTTTTGGCAAGCAATCAGTCTTGGAAACTCATTTTGAGGATGGTTTTTTTTTTAAACTCTTTATGCTGGATTTGGCTGGGATAGAGTTATTTTTCTTCATAGTAGCTGGTATGGGGCCAGGTTTTGGATTTGGGTTGACAAGTGTTTGTAACAAGGATGTTTTTATTATTGGTGAGCAGCCCTCACACAGAGCCAAAGCCTTTCCTGCTTCTCATACCACTCAACCTGTGAGCAGAGTGGGAGTGCACAAGAACTTGACTGAGATGGGTCACAACTGGGACAGCTGACCCCAACTGATCCAAAGACTATACCAGATCATATGACCTCACACTCAGCATACAAAGCTAGGAAAAGAATGAGATGGGGACATTCAGACTTAGGGCATTTTGTCTTCCAAAGTAACAGTTCCAGGTCAAAGAATCCAGCTGTCCTGGGGATGGCTGAACACCTGTCTGCCAATGGGAAGTGAGGGGTGAAGTCCTTGTTTTGCTTTGCTTATATGACTAGCTTTTACCAGAGCTATTAAACGGTCCTCATTTCAAATCACATACTCTCACTTATATCCTTCCCAACTTCTCCATCCCACTAGGCTGAAGTGAGTGAGCAAGTGACTGTGTAGAGCTTAGATCCTAGCTAGGCTTAAAAAATGTTACTATTCTTTAATCTTGTAGTTATCTCATTCAATTTATACTTACATTATTTCAAGTTCTAAACAACATCAACCAACTGATGTCACCAAAAACACACCCAAACCAACAAACAGAAACACAGATTTCAGTTTTATAACTAGAAGTGACCAGTTATGATCTGAAATCAATTTTGGGATGATAAAGTCAAATACATAAAGAATTGTCTCTGTAACACATAAAATATTCATCAGACAAAAAGTTGCTTTATATAAACCCTTCTAGTAGAAAACTTCTGCAGTAGATCTTTTCTTATTATAGAGTTTGCAAGAAAGAAATTAAAAGTACACTTTACGTAGAGCAGCAACAACTGCATGCCCATGTGATAGAGAGTCTATTCTCTTTCATCTAATGGCTTACAGAATTCTTGGCCAGCTCCTGACAACTTCATCAGCTTACACTGACTTTTATTGCACATTTAAACTCAGAGAAAGGCAAGCAATTAGATCAGACTACACTGCAGAACTTCATTTCTTAGTGTAATACCTGACAACACATCCAATTGTGAAAAAAGAATTTTTTCAAAGGATCTTCCCTAAGTTTTATTTTTATGAACAGCACTTTCAACAGGGGTTGGAAAGTCAAGCATGCCTTTTCAGGACTTTTCTACTAGGAATATATACACAGAAAAATGCCATGGCAAATGTCAAGCTGTAATTTGTCCATGATTTTGAATCCTTTCAATACAGATTGCAAAGTGGCCCTGAAACCTATACTGTTTTCCATGGTGTCTAAATATTGTTTCCCTGATAAATTCTTTCATCAAATTGGTGTAGTTGCAAGGCACTATATGTCATATTCCCAAACACAATTCTTTCCATTATAAAATTTTAGAAGGTGAGATTGAAGTTGTAATTCCTAACTTCCTGTCCATACTCACATCTATTTGCATTTTCCTTGAGTTGCTTTTGACCTGTATTAATAATGCTCATAGTAATTTTAGAATCTTAGAATCAATCATGATCAGAAGGGACAACAAGGATCATCTAGTTCCAACCACCCTGACATGGGCAGGGACACCCTATCATAGATCAGGCTGGTCAGAGCCTTATCCAGCCTGGCCTTAAACACCTTCAGGGATGGGGCCTCAACCACCTCCCTGGGGAACCCATTCCAGGCTCTCGGCACCCTCATGCTGGAGAACTTCCTCCTCACAGCCACTCTGTATCTCCCCACCTCCGGCTCTGCTCCATTCCCCCTAGTCCTGCCACTCTCTGGTAGCCTCAGAAGTCCCTCCCCAGCTTTTTTGTAGGCCCCCTTCAGATACTGGAAGGCCTCCAGACCAAACAGCCCCAACTCTTTCAGTCTGTCCTCACAGAAGAGGTGATCCAGTCCTCTGAGTATCCTCATGGCCCTTCTCTGGACATGCTCCAGTATCTCCACATCCCTCTTATAATAGGCGTTCCAGGTTGGATGCAGTACTCCAGGTGGGGTCTCGCCAGAGCCGAACAGAGGGGGAGAATCACTTCCCTCAACCTGCTGGCCACACTTCTCCTGATGCACCCCAGGATCAGTTTCTGGGCTGCAAGTTCACACTGCTGGCTCATGTTGAGATTCTCGTCCACTAGCACCCCCAAGTCCCTCTCCTCAGGGCTGCTCTCCAGCCAGTCACGGCCCAGCCTGTATTTGTGCTTGGGACTGCCTCGACCCAGATGCACGACATTTTGACAATTTTGACATCCCCTCTCCATTCTCAAAATGTGTTCAAACTCCTGCATAAAGAGATCTTAATTTTTGAGCAAGTCCTGCATAACTGCTTTAAACAAGGAAATAAACATAAGTAAGTCAATAAATAATCAAACCTTACCCTGGTTCTATAGATATTCACATTTACGCATAACGTAAACCTCTACCTAATTTTTTTTTTATGTGAGTATTGTGTCTCAGGAAGAGTGCAGAATACTCAAACAGACCATCGACATCAGTATGAAAGATAATGACTTCCCAAAGGAACTGTAACACTTGCCTCATTGGCATCCAGCACTGTAAACTAATAATCTGTAGAATGCAAATAAGCCCCAAGTTTTATCACTCCAGGTATCCTGTCCAATCACTAGCCAAATCAATTCAAAGGATTAAGGCTGGAACATTTACAAAATAATATGTATCTCATAGAAACGTAGTAGGGATTGCTTTCTATGCTAAAGGGCACAGAAGGAAGACATCACACTGAGTAGAATACACAATCATTAGAGAACTGTAGCAGAAGTAACCCTCTTGAATTGTATCCTGCAACAGCCAAATGTAAGGGTAACAACAGTTCAAGGAAACAATGGAATTACTGCTGATACTCGTGCATACCAGCTTGAGTAAAAAGCATATGAATTCTTATATAAGAGTACTTGAAAAGGGAAAGTAGGAATATCCACCTACAAAGAGCACAGACTTTCATTTCTATTCTCTTCATCTGCATTATATGAGAATGTTAATATGTCTTCAAAACAATTAATTCAATGCTAATTGGGACTGAGGAAGCTCACTCTATCTTGTATCCTAATGTTGGTAGCTAAAAGGTGATTTTAATTGCCATAGTAATCACATACAATGAAGAGCAAAACTGTTTCCGATTAAATAACATTTGCATCAGAACTGCTGTTGTATGCTTTTCAGCTCTTAGAAAGCTGTCTTCGGTTCTTTATTCCTTTCTCTTGCTTCTTGTACACAGAAGCAATGCTGCAAGAATTTTGCAGATGCTAAGTCAGATGGAAGTCATGGAATGCTATGCATAAACGCATCATAGCCCAGTCTGCTACAGCCCTCAGAAAGTAGGAAACCTTCTGAAAAATAGATACAAAGAATGGTCTCTTTCCATAGAGCTAGTGAATGCTGAAGATCTGGGACTGTTCAGCCCTTTTCCTACGGAATTGCTTTCCAGGAATGAAAAAGGATGGTTTACATTGGTCTACACACGTGGCACTTACCTGGCTACACAAAGCACTAAACTGACTAACCTGGTCTTCAAAATACTGGCAACTGTGAGGCTAGTCATAAGTAGGTATTGCATAGGACAGCTCTTGATTCTGTTTTGAATTGCACTTTTCTGCTCTTCAAGTTACACCAAGAAACAGATATTAACTGTGACATTTAATGAACTCTAATCTGCATTCTCCAGTGGCCACAGTATCTGCAGAAACAGGTAACAGTAAAAATACTTACTATAGAACTACACACTGAAAGGCTGGAAAATGACAGAACCCTATTGCTCTGACCTGAAGAGCTGTAGCAACACGTTGAAACTTTATTCCTGAAAATATCACTAGAAAAATAACTGATAGAGAGTTAGGTTAAAACATCCTTTGCTTGAAAATCACCTTGTCAAAATGACAGCTTGAGAGGACATCTGCCTCTCTCCTCTGAGTTTTCTGTGTCACTTTCACTTAGACAAATTTACTAACTATTTATATAAGCAGCAATGAACATACAGGAGTACATCACAGAATCAACCAGGTTGGAAAAGACTTTCGAGATCATCGAGTCCAACCTATCACCTAACACCTTCTGTATCAACTAAATAAAAATAATTACTTGGCAAAACCAGTTAATTGAATATCAGTGCTGTGAGACCCAGTGGGAATGGAGCTATCTCCCTGTCTCATACTTCAGCAATAGAGTTTTAATGTGTGAAATTAACATTTCACTGTATTTTTTAAATTGGACAAAATATTGCAGTTTTGGTGCACTTAGTCATGTACAGCTACATATTTGCAGTTCCAGTTTTTATATATATATATATATATATAAAAGTAAAATTAAACATTAGCTGTACCTGTTGATAATAAAAGTCTTTTAAGTGAGAGCATATGAGAGGCATCCATGTTACTGCTAGGAATGGTCTGTTCCTCACATCTGGTTAAAAAGGTATTGGACTGAGCTGAAACACAGTTGTTAGGTACAGTCCCTGAATACAGACTAATTCCCTGACAAGAGTATTCAAGTGAGCTTCTCATACTTTCCAACAACTAATAAAACATGGTAGGTCATGTTGTTTTAAGTGGTAGTTTAAATGATGATGGGACATTTAGGTACTTCTTACCACACTCACAATCCCTACAAAGGATTTTGTCATCGTGTTAAAGATATTAAAGAAAGATTAGTCAAATATTAAAAGAACAGATTAGAGAAGTCTCATTAGATGCCTCCATTAGCTTAACTTGACACCAACATCATCCCTACAGAAAGTTAATTCCTCGTCGCATCTTCCATAAAGTTCTTGAGAACCCACAAACAGCATTTTTCCATAAGGATGTATCTAATAAGACTGTTCAATGGATTAAGAGGACAAATGTTTTACAGCTGGAGCTGACCAGCAAATTAATACAAACTGAATAAAACAGTCAAGTAATCTGTTGCAGAATGCAATGTGCAGTTTTTCCACTTCCATTTGCCCTCTGGAGTCAGAGGTAAAGAATAAAGTCTGCATTATGCACCCTTCTGGAATCTCCACAGCATCACTCTGAGGACCAGCTGATCGCTCCTGCTCTCCTTCCTCTCCTAGAAAATATTCTCATGGTTGACAAGCTTAACATACGGTATTTTATCATGCTAAAATGTCACTCTGTACTTAGGCTCCAAGCTCAACCATATTTTCCAGCTCCTAATAGGACTGTTGGGAGAACATCCGCTATAATATGAAGCCCTTAAGCCCCAAAAGAAAGACATTAACCGCCATACTGCCTTGATTATAGATATGTTTACAGAAGCTAGTAAGACACTCCTTGGAAGGAAATCCATATTAAGAAAAAAAAAATTAAAAGAAATCAATTAACTGCTGCAAATGAAAGCAAGCCAGTAACTCACAACAAAACACCTTGAAAGGAACATTTCACATTAAATGGTAGATACAGAATTATGTGATCAGGTAGGCTAAAATAACCCCTGAACTTTCCCTAAGAAATTAAGCTTTCTTTCCAGCTTTCAAAATAGACAGCAAGTATTTTTCATATTGATCAGTAACAGCCTACTGTTTGCTAACCTTTTCTTTTAACAAATCTCTTTACTATAAATGATGCCTTACCTTTGTTCATGTCTATCAGCTGCTGCTTCTTCTTCTGCCGCTCCAGCTTCTCTCGTTCAGCCTTCTCTTTCGCCAGTTTGGCTCTCTTGGTTTTCTCCTCCATTTCTCTTCTTTTGTTGTTTTCTTTTAATGCATCCTGCATTAGATAAAATGAACAGAGTTGTCTGTAACTCTGAAGGAAACTTGGAGGAGTAACAAAAAAATAACCTTGTTTGCACAGATACGGCATTTACATCCGATGAGGGGAGGAGAAAGCCCAGAAACTAGCAGCCAGTACTATGAGCACCTTAAAAAAAATACCCTAAACATGAACACAACTTACCAGGCTGAAACACCTAAAGTAAATATCACTTAAATACATAGCAAAAAAAAAAAAAAAGAAAAAGAAAAAAATTTAAAAAAAAAATCAGAAGTAACAGAAAACAATTCAAGACTCTAAACCTGAAATCTTTGAGTTACCACATTACACAGAGTACCAAGCTGAAAAGAACAAATCTAAGAGAACATCCCTGGATTTTTAAACAAAAAAAACTAAAACTACTACTACTACTAAATTAACAAAACAAACAACCCCTTTCCCATGATCTTGCCTCCATCTGCTCTAAAAGATATTCTCCTGTTTCAGATGAGACTCATCTTAATTTCTGGCTCTGGTGGGCTGACCTCGGCTAGTTGCCACTCACCTACCCACTCTCAGCCTCCTCAACAGGATGAGGAGAAAATAAGATGAAAAGATCATGACTTGAGATGACGACAGGGAGAAGGTTCAGCATTCCTGTCACAGGCAAAGTGCTCAGGCAAGATTAATCTAATTTATTGTTTATTAGAGATGTATGGTGGGAAATAAAGATTAAAAAAACCACCTCTCTCACACTCACTCACTCCCTCTCAGGCTCAACTTCCCATTTCCAGCTCTTCTATGATCCTACATATGCATCAAGCACTGCAACAGGGATGAGGGAATGGGGAATTGCAGTCAGTTCATAACAGCAGAACAGTGCCCCTTAGTCCACGTACTTTCCTAGACTCCAGTATGGGACCTCCCTGCAACTGTACTTCAGGATAAACCTGCTCCACTGTGGGTCCTCTCCACAGGCTGCAGAGGAGTCCCTCCTCAGTGATCTCTGCTCTCCTCCTTCTCTGGCCCTGCTGGTCACATGCTCTCAGAGCTGCTACTTCACACTTATCCCCCTCGCTTCTCACTACTACACCACATACTTTCTTGGAACATGTTTTTGCACAGCTGTGCTGAGCCCCACCTACATCCAGAATGGGACAGCACAGCTCCCTCGTAGAAAGAAGGCCCCTGCAGACCCTATCATAGCCTTACACTTACTCATCCCATCATAAATAACTATGAAACACCTTTTCCAAGTTGCCTGCAACTTTTGAGCAAGTTGCCTACTTGCTCAAAAAAAAACCAAAACCCACAAACCTCAGTTCCTTTAAGCTGTTCCCAAGATTCTAAAATTCTCCTTAGTTTTGTCTTCCCTCAGATTCATTTATCACAGGGAAATTCACTAAAATTCATCATGATGGAGTTTCACCTAACATCTCAGACATAATAGGGATAACTCCCTTATTTATATTTGCAACAGCTACAAATTTAGTGCTCCTTTTCCTCTCCAACTCAGAGTACACTAACATCCCCTAACCAGGTTGCAAGTCTGGACCTCAGGTGATGTTGGGAGTCCCAATACAGCACGTCCAACAAGCAGCAGTAAAGAAAATACCAGACCCAGCAATGTCCAGAACTAACATGGCATGTGCTCACGAATGGTGTTTCACTTAAAAAGCTGAACAGTCAATACTAACTAAGCACAGGAGAAATAGTTTTAATGTCAATGTTTAATTTCCTATGCAGTTTAACCATACCTTAAATGTAGGAAAATCTATTTTCACAAATCATAGAATGGTAAGGTTGGAAGGGACCTCAAGGATCATCTAGTTCCAACCCCCTGCCATAGGCAGGGACACCTCCCACTAGTACAGGTTTGTGGAAATACATCTTTGTGGATGGTTTTTTAAATATCCAGAAAAATATACCAGTTGTTACTCTACAAGTAAACTTTCCTTAAGAAATTTGAGGTAGGTTCATATTACACAGTTCTACATATTCTTCAGAAATGACATTTCAAGATGTGTATTAAGTGAAGACAACTTTTCACCTTACTCTGTATCTGTCAGGAAAAAGCTACACAACAATTATCAAAGCCAGAAGAAAATCATATGTTAAGTAACTTTAAGTGTTGAGACTCACAGAAATTTTAATGTAAGTCTTGGTAATTCAAGACTACTAATACAGAATATTCACTCAAGCAAGGGATAGAATGTTTGGGCATGTAGATGCCATTTAAGAGCTTACTGAAGTAAAATACACATACAGTCCCTTCTATTAGGTGATAGTGTTTTGCAGAGGTACTGGATATCACAGTTACCAACGATGTTAACTTGTGAACGCACTTGAAAATTGGAGCAAGAACTGAATTTGCTGTACCATCCCATAACAGATTGCAGTGAGAAACACCTTTTCCTTCAGAAAACAGAACTGAGAAACAACAGAGAAAATCAATGTTTTATCCTTTTTGGTTTTGGACAGTTCTGTCTCTGCACATTCAATCACACTTGACAGAGATTTCATCTTACTGGAACTTTGCAGGCTATAATGAAAGTAAATGCCCACAATCTCATGAGAGAAAGAAATAAGAAATGTCATGGCTGAACTGGTAGCCCACTAGCCATTGACAAGCTATGATTAGATCATAGATTCTGTCACATTTTCTAACAGGAATACTACAGTGGGCTGAACTAAGCAAGTTCTACAGTTATTGTATCTGCAAATTCACTCTGAGATTGACTCTACGAACCCTATCTGGAGAGAGATTATTCAAAAATACAGATTGCAGTTCACAAAATATGTTGGTTAGCAATGATAATTCAAACAAAAAAACCCAATCAAAATAAAGGGTCTTCCTCAGAAAAAAACTAAGATAACAAAATACTAATAATTATGTGAGAGTGCCTCCCTTAACCTACCTACACCTATCCCTTCATGTACACACATATCGACATACCAACAAAAACATCCAAATCCCACCATTCCAAGATATGCAGAATAGAAGGCACAAAGCATTTTGATGAGCCTCTCCCTTACTCTGTTAAAAGACACATTTCCTATATTTTTTAATTTTGTTTTTGTTTTTGTTTTGTAAATGCCTAAGAGCATCTTCACATACAGCCTCTTTCCAGAGAACACATCAAGAAAGTCAGGGACAAGTAAAAATGCACTAAGCACCGATCTGAAATTCCAGACGTTTTTCCAAACAGCTTGTTACTACAACAGGTCCAGGCTGCAGCAATAGGACAGTAATACACATTCTGCAGTGGTCGAACTGGGAACTGTGCAAAGCAGGAGAGAGAAACCTCATCAGGACATCACACCATCACACTTTTGGGGCTCTTGGATAGACCTACTCTTCAGCAACACCTTTTCTGTGTAGATTTGCAGACTAAATAACGCAGTAAGTCATCGACCAGTTTAAATACTCAGAAAGAAAAAAAAAAATTATCTCTATGTTCAGCCTTGTTTTTAAAAGAGATTAAAAAAAAAAATCAGCACTTTTGTAACTGCAACATAGCTCAAAAGCAACAAAATATAAACTAGTGTTCACAGGTATACACTACGCAGCTATATTTATTCCCTAATTAATGATAAAACCCAACTAATGTGACAGTTTCAAATCAATCAAATGTCACATAGCAAGTAGCAAGCCAGCTATAAATAAAAGCCTTCACAAGAACTTGGGAAAATGTTTTGAAAAGTATTCAGACATTGTTTTCTGAAAACACATAAATTAACGCAGAAATTCAAATGATTTTCATGTGAATCTCAACAGAGAGAAGTATTTTAATGCATACAACCCCTGTTAATGACAAGCTGTATTTCTGGGTAGCACATAACAGCATGTAGGTTTGCTAATTTGTCTGAAAATTAAAAGTTAGAGAAAGTTTGAGGGTTGTGTTTTGGTTTTGGGGTTTTTTAGTGGGTTTCTGTTTTGGTTTGTATTTTTGTGGTTAAATAAAAACAAAACCAAATCATTGTGTCTCCTAGCAGAGAAATAGATTCAGCAAGGAATATTAGCTCTTGCTGCAGGAGGTAGTTGAAGGGGCACATAGCTTAATGTTCTCCCTTGTGTTTATTAGGATTCACTGAAGTAAGGCTCTTGTACTCAAGACTGCCAGTTTATAGCTTGGCTTTCTTAAGCAGCAAATAAAAAATTCATGCATCTCTTGCATTCTGTGCATATCTTGGATTTTGACAGACAAACAGATACTCACACATCAACACAGTTGTAAATAGACTCTCAAAGGTAAATTATTAAAAACAAGAAGAAAGAAAGCAAACTGCAATGCACAAATCTCCTTGGGTATTAAAGATGCAGTTGGCTATGAAGCGGTCATGCACCAATAATGATGGCTGTCTGTGATCCCTCAGGCCTTCCCTAAATTTGCCTTGCAGCTGCAAAATATGTGAACTGAAGTTTCAGGGAAGGAGCAGTAAGAAAACAAAAACACAATAGTAAAAAAATCCTCTAAAGAACAAAAAATTCTTTTTCTGTCCTAACTCATTAGGAACAACAAACCGAGATTAACCAGAAGTTAACCTACAGAAACAGAGACAGTTAAAATACAGCAATTGAGCAGCTTACATGCAACAGAACAAACTTTCTGAGTATTCCTTGGAGAAGAACATATTCAAATACACTGTTATCCTTATGAAAATAATGGGAAAATAGATGCCATGAGGTGGTATTAAACAGGAGCAGACAACTGGATTTCCTGTTGGGTGGTCATAAAACAGTAGACAAGATTATGTTTGAGATACTGCCCCATGGTTTGTGCATCAAGGTCATCACAAGTGACATGAAGTGTCTTTGGCATGCCATTACAGATTAAGATGTTTGGCAAATGTAGCTGCTGTTGTATATTCAGGTAGGGAGAAAGATTTGCCTGCTGGCTTATCAGCTGTGGTGCCAAAAAGAGAAAAACTCAGTAACTTAGATCTGTCTAGAAGTGTAAGGTAGAAGAGGTTTTCAGTGTTTACTGCACCAATTTTAAGGCTATCAATAAAAACCTATACTGTATGCCTTAATTACCAAATAGATAAATGGATAAGTTTGGCAAGTTACTAAACAGCCTTAGGGGGGTAGATTTGAGACTATTCTAAGGGCTCCTTTAAATTGACATTTGGTTACCAGAAGAAAAATGCTTGCCTTATCCAGGTTACTTCTGAAACAGAGAGAGAGCTGAAATAGACACGCACAAACAAAATGGTATTATTGTCATTAAAACAATATGATAAAAAAAAACAAACCACCACAGCAAAATAAACAGTTGTTTTAACTGTAATTCAAGAAGAGAAACCAACGCCCACAGTCCATGAACTTCTGTTCTAAAGTTTCTGGCTGGAAATTCTCAAAAAAACCCAAACCCTAGTAGATAGAGGTTGTGAGAATTATAAAAAACGTAGTGTATACTGGTACAAAGTATTGAAATAATAGAGTAAAACTGCCTGGGTTTGAGAGATTTTGCACTCTTCTTTCAAGACAGGGCTGATGGACTATTAGAAGAAAGTGTTCTGGAGGTTATGTGGCATTTACACTCCAAAGAAATGATAGATGTGAAAAAACTCAGCACTGAAGGGATACGCCTATTTGTCTGCAATTTTTTTCCTGAGCTTTCTTACACCTTCCACTGCATGCTTCATATTATATTCTGACAGCATAATCCAATTTTATTAGCTTGCTTTAGATTTTCCTAAACGTGATAAGCAAGCAAACACAAATTTAAGGAAGTGAATGAGCTATAATTTACTACAACATCAGCAAATTAATTGAAGATGCAATAATGCAGTGATCAATCTGAAATCACAATTAAGACAAACATGGATTCAAATTATCAAATTACCTTAATATGACATGTGAACAAACAGAATGATGAGGCTAAGGCTATATGAAACACCCTTGCAGACATTTGAGGGAGTAGTCAGATTCTTTCTAAGCCATGACAGCCTTTAAGAAATACGCAAGCATCTGTAGCCTGTAGGTATCTTCGACAGAAAGATGTAGAATCTTGCCAAAGAGAGTCACCTAAAGCAGGTAATAAAGTCTACTGGTTTACAATAGGTTTTTAACAGCTGGGCTAGATTCACAACCTAAATATTGCAGTAGTCAAAATCCCAAACCATGTTCGGTTTCCAGAGTGCCATGAGGATTCAAAATCCTCATTTAAATAAACTCCAAGACATTGCCTCGGAAAAATGAGATTATTGAGTTGGACTTCTTGCCATTAGCACTGAGCAAAGAGTCTGTTTCAAACTATCAAACAGAAAATTCTTAAGTTATTAATTTTCAAGATTAGGAAACTTCATAGTTTCTTCTAAACCATATTTTCCCATATTTCTTCACAAAATATTACTTAAAACCCATTGGTACCATAAAATAAGACAAACACCAACCCCGTCCTAGCTCCCTGCCATTTCTCCACTTGCCTACCTTGAAATGCTCATAAATGCAGTGTACTAGAATTCACTTTCATTTCTTTTTTTAATCAGTTCTTTGTACATCTTTTGAATGTGTCATCCTATATCAGAGTAGCTATTTATCTGGCAGTCCTACCAGCTTGTTAATGAAGTTGATGAGTTACTGCTCTTACCTGAAGCCTTTTGCTTCTGACTCCATTACTTATCAACTTTCCTAGCTGACATATAATTCCTGATTTGTTCAATATTATGAGTTAAAAAAAAATGTACCCTCAGCACTAGTTGGATGTGTACACTCAGATGAGAATTGAGACAGCTTACAAAAGGGTCTTAGTGTGGCTTTTGGGGGTGGTAGGGAGGAAAGCCTTGCAATATACCGTTTGTTAATAAGGAGAATGTTTCACTTTCGACACTACCTCTTGGGAAATTTCACCGAAGAAAATACTTCTTGCTCATTATTCTTTATTTTTTTCATACCTTCCTGCTAGCTAAAAACTGTTATCTTTCAGGGTACATTAAAGAATTGCTATTTTTTCAGTAAAAGGCAGAAACTGTATTCCCAGACAAATAACCAGGGAGAACAATGGATAAATAGAACCTTTCCTTTAAACCACTCCTGAATTACCAACTCAATTTATGGGTTTCAAAGCTGGGAATTTAGCTTGACTACATACTGCATTTCCTAGTAAATCACATGTTTATTATGTATGGTATATTTGTTGATTTCTATTATTGGAGCCAGTGACCTGCTCTAATTCAAGGGACATATCAAAGAAGTCACAGGAAAAATAAATAAAAATACACCACCCACAACACATTCCTAAGTTAGGGAGCCCAAAATTTACTTTGAAGCAAGCCACAACCAAATAAAAATTATAAAGAAGAAAAGGTTTTACAGGTACATTTATACTCAAGATGCTGAATCCACAGTGGTGAAAGTTTTTTCTTATGAAGATATATGTTTTGTTTCCTGTCTAGTACAGGGCATCAATCTTAAAAAACAAAACTACTTGTAAGACCTCTGTAGCAGTCACCTAATAATAAATGTTTAGTTTACTGATCATTTAATATGTCTTATCGTCTTGGGGAGATTTTCACTTTCTGGATCTTGTACCTCAGCTTTACTGTGAAAGATCCCAGCCACACAATAATCATCAATCAACAGTCACTGCTGATATAAAAGGGCAGGTTTTTTCACAGGTCCTTTACAAGAACTCATCTCTCATACTGCCAGTTGCTGAGCTTCTCAAATCTGTTTAAATATTTACTTACAGTAGAATACAACTCTTTCACTAAATACACTTAAAGCATAAAGATTTAATTCCTTATTCAAAGAGCTGCATTTACTCAAATGTGAAGAAAGCAGTTACCACTGATAAAACTATCCACCAAATACTAACACAAAACAACAAAAATTATTCATTTCAATGGAGGTAAAACTTTTCTGTGCCTGTTACTGTTTCAAAATGTAGACAAACTATTCTTATAGGTATTATTACAACACTGTTTTTTTAGACTCGGAATTCAACTTTCTACCTACATTAAAAGGAGAGCCCACAGAGCAAACAATATGTGAAACCTCTATGTGTAAGAAAAAAAAAAAAAAAAAGAGTATTTGCTATCTAATGTTGAAGCACACATTTCATAGAAATTCCACAAAGCACCCGATCTGATAAAAAGGAGGTTTAGGTCCATTTTCAATGTAGGTGTGACAGATTTGGTGGATATTTTTAGACACTTTAGTGCCAACAGACAAGCATCCAGGAAGTGACAGATTAAAAATATTTCAAATCATTTGATGTAAGCTCTGTGAGACAGCACGTTAAAGGGAAAAACCAAACCAGAAAAGAACAAACTGGCATCTTGCTTCAGGCAACTGATTAATCATTATTTGATAAGTGTCTGAAACTATACCGAACCAGCAAGTATCAGGTTGCAGCTGTCCTCAAGGACAATAGAAATTTGTGTTTACCTTGAATGGGAAAAAGAAGAATTTAATCAATATAAGAAAGTTGTGCTTCTGTCTCAAAATAATCTTATATACAAAAGGTAAATTACTATTCAGTGGATCACAGGATGTTAGGAGTTGGAAAAGACCAAAAGAAATTAGAGTTCAATCCCCCTGCCATATCTACTATTTCAATTGTGAAGACAGGAAAAAAAGTCCCACACCAACAAACAAATGCTTATCACCACTTTTGATTGAACTTCTCTCTAATTGTCACCTCCCAAAGAAGAATAAATACTTCCTTTTTCTTTTTTTTCCCCCTCCAGGCTTGATTTTGAATCATGTTCCATTTGCAAAGGAGTCATGCTGAAGTGCTTTAAGTATTTCTTGTGATCTGACTTCAATACAATGTTGTTATCAAGACATACTTAAGAACAAAATGCAAGTAGTAAATGTAGACAGAGGTGACAAGTACCAGGAAAAACTCTAGTTAAAGCTCACTTCAACTGTTTAGTCTGCCTAATCTAAAGACAAGACAAAAAAAAAAAAACCCAAACAAAACCAAAACCTAAACCACAGAAACAAACAAAAAAACCCAAACAACCAAACACTAAGCAAGAATCAGTACAGACATGAGGGACAAGATTCCTAACTGTGAGAGAGAGAAGGGTAAAGCGATGTTATCTCACTACAGCCTTAGGTCTAATAATGTTTTGTGCAAAAAACGGTTAGAGAAGCCTGGGGATAAAATGGAAATAGATGTAGAGCAGGAAACAAACAATGTTTCTTCTATCTGATCCTATAGATTAACTCATTATATTGCAGTTCAGTAAACATAGAGGGCTCACAAAGAATCTTTGGTGGGGTGATTGGTCAGAGGTGTTGTAAATTTATTTGGTTATTTGTAATCATATGACAGGCAGTGTTAACGTGTCACTTAGTGACTTCTCCACTGCGTTTCTTGCCCCAACACCCCAGAACCATCAAAACAATGCTTACTGTGTCTCACGCCAACACAGACAGATGTTGATAAAAACTAAATACAAGAGACTAATTTGATACTGAATGGTAAACTTNTGTGTCACTTAGTGACTTCTCCACTGCGTTGAAAATACAAGAGACTAATTTGATACTGAATGGTAAACTTCCTATCTGGAGAGTTTCAAAACATAAATCAAACCAACAAAATGTCCACAAACAAGTCGATTCCTGGAGTAACTGCCCACTGGTGAGAAAAGTAGAGCGTTCCAACGCAATCTCTATGCCTCACAGAGACACTGAGAAGTCAGCTACTGCATCAGCCCACACTGCCTACTTAAAATTTCTGTTCCTCCTGTTGTTTAGGGATAACAGAATAATAACTTGTTTATATGGAAAATTCTCTCGGAAAATAACTTTAAGAAAAACTATGGACCCAAAGGAATATGACTGCATTGCTGATACTTTTTGATCAGAAAAATGAAGGATGAAAAAACAACATTGACTGTTCCAGAAAAACATTTTTCTCAGATACTCTGAATCTTGTCATTCAGACTAACAACTTCTGAATGCTTAAACCACGTGGAGGAGCATGTGTAGTTTCTGTCCAGCCTGCAAAAGGCAAGCAATTAGACAGATGATGCATCCAATTATTTTTAATTTCAAGTCGTAAGAGCGCCATTATTTCCCATTCGATATGCTACTTCCTGTAAAGATTATCGTTCCACCTTTATAAAACACACTAGTTGAATTGCTTGATTCTACAACACAAGATACTCTTTTTGTTAGCTGCAGATGAAAGACAAAATAGTCCTCATAGAAAACCTACTTGGTATCTCACTTCTACATAGTACAATCCTAAGCAGCATCACAGTTAAAGTATAGGGAAATAAAAGTAATAGTTATTGTACAAAGGTAACAGAAGACAAGTGAAGATTTTCTGAGGGGCTACTAATGTTGAATTTTAAGTGCTCCCAAAAAGAAATTTTCTTGGCCTACAGCTTACATGCTGTAGTTTCAGCTAAAACACAACCTGTATGTTAGGCATTCCTTGTTCATAACTGGCCTTCAAGGGAAATCTTCCCGAAGCACAAGAACCACCCATCCCGAGGACACAGGGCAGCAGCCACCTTGGCTGCACAGGGTACTTCCGGAGTAGCTCCAACACGAAACACAAACACAGTGACTAGAAGGATGTCTAAAGTATGCAGAAGGAATACTGCCAGGGAGGGAAATAACTAAGAAAGTAAAACCTCAGAGAGAGATGAAATCAGCAAGGAACGTAAAAAGAAAAAAAAAGGCTTTTACAGCTACAAGGACAGACAAAGATGAAGGAAAATGTAGGTGTGTAGCTAAATGGAGCACGGAATGTAACATCAAACAACAGGCTGATGTACTCTGGGCTGCCATTACCTCAAACTTTCCCACCACTGTTTCAGAAGCAGTTCAGGCAACACAGCAACGGCATTGTAAGGCCTCTAAGTTCATCAAAAAGCTGTGAGACCCATAGGCCAACTCCAGTGCCTGCAAAAGGCAAATATTAGGCTCATTTTGAAAAGACTGAAGGAAAGATTGGTGAACTACAAATGAGTCACCCATTGCTTCTGTTTCCAGGAAGATCACAGAGTGATTCCTTCTGAAGGCCACTTCTAGGTACATAAAGGACAAGCAGGCGACTGAAAACAGCCACATAAATTTTACCAAGGGTAAATTGTGCCTAACCAACCTGACTGCCTTCCTTAAGGAGATGACTGGCTCTGCGGATGAGCAGAAGGCAGTGTAGGTTGTACACCCTAGCTTCAGCACAACATAACTGCTTCCCACAGCCACGGCATATTCCTTCACAGAGATACTCAAAACTTAATTGGACAAGGTCCCACACAGCTTAAACTAACTTCTACAGGAGACATGCTTTAAGCAGGATGTCAAACTCAATGACCCACCTAGCATCCCACTCCAATCTAAATTACCTTAAAAGTCTGTGGTTTGTATGTTTATCATAAATGTTCACACTGAAAATATTAGGAAAAAACCCACAAAACACAAAACAAACAGTTCAAAAGAACTTAAAGAACTGTTCAGAAGAAGTTAAAACTGCTGGTAGAAGGAAGGAGCTGTATCAATAGGCAGCTATTTGCAATAATAGGCGAAGGTGAATGACAAATAGGATGAAACAAGACATCAATATTTCAAAAATAGCTGGAATTATACTTCAGTCATTTACCAAAACACTAAAAAAGTTAATGGGACCCCTTAGGGAAAGCATGTAGGCATTATATCAGTCTGAACTGGAATAATTTAATAAACCTGCAAGCCCTGGGGAATATTTGGAGATTCTGTCTATCTTCAGCTTCTCTAAAGGTTCCTGAACTCTTAACAGTAGTTGCAACTTTTTAATAGCAAATTCCACATATTAAGTGAGTTTCAATGTCTTTTTCCTTTTGGGAAACTGCTCACAAGCATCATAATGTTACAGAAAATTTTGATTTCTTTTCCCAGTAATTTTTCCTTTTAGAAAAAAATTAAATAAATTACGGTACTGTGAATTTATAACATTTGCCCTAGGCCTTCCTCACGTGTTTCAACAAAACCTAAACCCATAAACAAGAATCTTTATGTCACTGAAACCTACAAGATTCTACACAAGTGAACAGAAGAAATCAAGGAATTCTCAAAAGACCTAATTACAATTACTCCTCCCACCATCATATATATCTGAAAAAGTGAACTGAGTGAAGTGCAAAAGATGCCAAGGCAACAGAAGTGTTTTCTTAAGGTACAGAAGCCTCAGATTCTACATTTTTATACTGAAGCATTACTGTTTAAATTAGTTGGCATCATACATAAGGTTCATTTCTTTATTTAATAACTCAAAGGAGGCTTACATGTTAAAATGACAGATTAAAATTTGAAAAACTATAACATCAGATGAATTTAATTCACCATTTAGACCAACACACACCATTAGAACAATATTCTAGCAAATTATTTTGTCCACTTTCTAAAATAATAAGGCAAGAAATTAGCCCCATTTGCCTAAGAAAGGCTATTTGTGGTAAGCTCTTTCTGTCTGGAGTGCAAACTTAACATTGCAAACCAGAATACACAAATTGACAGTCGTGTTTTGATGAACTGGATTAATTTACAGAGCCATGGTCTTTGGGATAATTTTCCATCCTAAAAAAGCATTTTATTGGTGTTTATTTTGATTAGAACTAAGAACTCAAAATACACAGGTTTGTAAGAACTTCAAAACCAGAAGGGCCCCCAGCCCCTCAAACACCTGGTGGATTGTGACCTTCACTAGAAGTAATACAAGTTGGCATCTAAAAGGACTTCCCCTTAACAGAGAAGACACTTGATGTTAATCAAGTAATAAGACAATTCTATCTTGAAGCACATGGATTTGTTGAGTATACTCAAATTAGCAGCTCAAGATGAATAGTTTTAATCAGAACATGACAACTTCACACCAAGAACTATACAAATGTAAACACTGGGTTATTGCGATCCACAGTAACAAGGAAACGACCACTGGTTCAAAACCACATAGGGTCTACCAGAAGGCCTTACTCTAGATTTCGTCCACGGTTTCCCCCTGTATAAAAATTTTAAAAGGAGGAAATCCTGTTAAAAGCTATTTATTATATAAATGAAATAGAAAAGATGATATTCAACAAAGCAGAGTAGGCTGCTGAAAATACACAGAACCTATTTTTCAAAATCAAATCTAGCAGGAAAAAAAAAACCCAACAACTTTCAACTACAGAGGGTGTTTTCACTGTGCCAAACACTTTCACAATAGGTGTTTCCCTTCGTATTATAAAACAACAAACCCCAAAACAAGAGAAATAGCTACACAAAACTGCTGTTTGCTTTGAGTACTGTGTAGTACTCAGAAGATCACAGGTATTTAAAGAGCAAACTAAAAGAGACTCTAGTAAATAAATCCCAGAAAACATTTCTCAGTACAAACGACTGAGGTAGTCTATATAATTCCCACCACTGTTCTATATCCACAGTGAAGCATTTGCAGGATTAAGATGCACACACCTATGTACAGTATTAACTAGAGGATTAGGTATATAATGACAGAATATCTTAGGTTGGAAAAAGACCTTAAAGATAACTACTCGAGTCTCCCCATCGTGGGCAGGGATGCCTTTCAACCAGATTCAGCTACTCAAGGCCTCAACCAACTATAATAGAGGGAGCAATTAATGGATGAGACATTATATTTTTTCAAAATTAATATAGTTTCTTAATTTTGGTATTCAGGAGTCTCACTGCACCGACCACTAAATTTTAATAATAAGTGGTTCTTCACACAGTCATGAAAACATTATACAAAGAAATAATATAGGTTCTAGAACGTTTAAGAAATAACTAGCAAAAATATAAACATTGAACTCAACTGAACTGGAAGAGAAGATTCTTGCAATCAATTGTTTACCACAGGATGTAAACAGGAGTAAAACAAGCCTGGGCAAGCCAGAGGCCTTAGACTCAATGGCTCCAGGTTCTTTGTCCTCTTTCCCACAGTTGCTTCTCCCCACAGCAGGAGAGAGTAGAAAAACATGTCTGGGCGAGTCAGGACAAGTTCAGGCCTACTTTGGTCTGTTTACGTCTACCAACCTGGCCTTGAACACCCCCAAGGAGGTGGAATCCACAATCTCCCTGGGCAACTATTCCACAGTCTCACCACCCTCTGGAATACATAGAATCATAGAATGGTAAAGTTGGAAGGGACCTCAAGGATCATCTAGTTCCAACCCCCTGCCATAGGCAGGGACACCTCCCACTAGCACAGGTCACTCAAGGTCTCATCCAACCTGGCCTTGAACACCTCCAGGGAGGGAGCAGCCACAACCTCCCTGGGCAACCTGTGCCAGTGTCTCACCACCCTCACTGTAAAGAACTTCCTCCTGACATCTAGTCTAAATCTTCCCTCTGCCAGTTTAAACCCATTGCCCCTTGTCCTGGCATTGCAAGACCTTGTCAATAGTCCCTTCCCAGCCTTCCTGTAGGTCCCCTTCAGATCCTGGAAGGCTACTATCAGGTCTCCTTGAAGTGTTCTCCTCTCCAGGTTGAAAAGCCCCAACTCTCTCAGCCTGTCCTCATAGAAGACCTGCTCCAGCCCTCTGAGCATCTTCGAGGGCCTCCTCTGGAGCCGCTCCAACACTTCCATGTCCTTCCTGTGCTGGGGGCTCCAGAACTGCACACAGTACTCCAGGTGGCGTCTGACAAGAGCAGAGTAAAGGGGCAGAATCCCCTTCCCTTGCCCTGCTGGCCACGCTGCTCCTGATGAAGCCCAGCACTTGGTTGCTGTCTGGGCTGCATGCGCACACTGCAGGTTCATGTTGAGTTCTTTATCAACCCAGACCCCCAGGTCCTTTTCCTCAGAGCTGCTCTCCAGCCATTCACCACCCAGTCTGGATTTGTGCTTGGGATTGTAGATGCAAGTAGCTGGCACAAGCAGTCTAAATACCTTCAATTACTGTGAAAATTGCTATAGCTATTGCAGTGCTTATAAATACGAGTTGCAACTGTTCCCATCTTTGACATCTTCCTAAAATAGTAAGAATCTGGTACCTACAGCTTTGTACATACAATCACTAGGCAGCAATACAAGACTTTCACATGAATACTCTCCCTGGAAAATAAGTTATAACCATTGAAGAGCAACAGGTCTTGAACCAGATCCTTAGGAAGCCAGAAAGAAGGAAAATAAGAGTATTTTCACTCCAATACATCATTGGGCTGGTTTGAGGCTAATTGGAATATTTTAATGGAGAAAATTATATTATAGGATGTGAAAAGCAATCTATGGTGATATCTACTTCACTCATAGGTTTGCTGAGATGCATAACACAAACATAGATAAGACACAGATACTCTCTTGGAGAGTCTTGGGCTCTCTAGCTGTTTCTCAGTCTTGTCCTCTCTGCTAAATAATCTAACTAACCACTCTACTTCTAAGCCCCCTTGCCGATCCTCCAAGCTCACCTGGCGTGTAAGCCAGATCCTGGCATAATGTAGAGAGATGGAAAGAAGGTGGAAGGGTGGTTGGGAGCCCCTTCTGGGGACTCTGATTTCTGGGAGTTGTGTCTCTGTATTACCTTTAACTTGTATGTTTCTGTAAATATTCCTGTATATTGTGTATACATCTGCTTGTGCGTTGTGCTAAGGTGTAAATAGACCTTGACTTCCAGCTGGCTGAGTCTAGGCTGGGTAATTTCACAAAGTGCAGGGGGGCGAGGAACTCTCAAACCATCACAATCATCTAGAACAAAAATTGTCCTTTACTTCCCATCACCTTCAGAGCAGTTAAAATACATACTTGAGGACAGATTCTCATCACAATATTTGGACATTGTCTAGCCTGAAATCTGTTTCAAGTAGTCACAACCAAGCAGATGTCCAAATTGACTGCACGTGTAAGCCTTAGATTTATGACAAAGTAAATGCACTGAAATACTTCCCAGAACTATTCCTGTTCTTGACAAGTCTTCACGCAGATGTGTTGGTATACTTAGTAATTATCAAGGAACTGGGGATGGGAAAAAAAAATCCCCCACAACTATTTCAGACAATTTAAAATCAATAGTTAAGTACATTATAGTAGAAGTTCTCCAATAAAGTAAACTTGGCAGGAAAATTATGTTTTTAATTACTTACTCCTCCATCACAATGAAGCTGTAAGTCCTTCTTCATTATATGATAAATTAAACCAGTTACTGGCAACAGATAGATCAGTGAGCCACAGCTCTATGTATGGTAAGTGGTGGTATTTCCAAGTGATGTTAACATTCTCTAGGGACACAATGTGACATTCCAAGCATCTGTTTTCCCTGTACACTTCCTAAGGTGCAGCTAATTATATAGCTTGCAGACAGCCACTGGGAAAGTGACATTAAAGCCATTTAAAAACTTAAGCTGTTGAAAATTAAATTCTTAAAATTCCTTCATAAAAGAGCCATACCGTGACATCAACCACTCCAGATGACTTGAAACAGCAATATAAACACCTAAGTGAACCTGATAAGTTCTGTCAGCTATGCAATGCTCACCTTGAGAGCCTCAGCCTTAGCATCACAGAACCATTATGGTATCAGCCAGATTCAAACACAATATGACTGTAGACACATCTATGTTTTTTCAGTATCTCACCTGTTTGTTGTGTGTCAACCAACAGATGAAGAAAAATATTTTCTAAGTATCCATATCTCTCAACTCCAGTGGAGTGGAGCTGGCAAGTAAACTGGAGACTGATAGCCAGAGGTGACCAAAATTTAAGTAATTCTGGAAATATTTTTACAATTTCTTGACACAGGACAAAATGTAGAAATTAACATGAGAAATATAGAGAAGAGGAAAGAACTGAAATCTGGAGAAAAAAAGATAAAAGAATAGGTATCATATTTTGCATATACTACTCACCAGAAACAGAGTTCTGAAGTTGCTGAGGTCACCAAAGAATTCTTCTATGCTTATTACTTTGGGATCAAAGGTATAGTATTCTCCCAAGTTTTCATACAATTTAGTCATGTTGTTGTGCATGTTGGACAATTTCTCATACTGCTCACGGGCACTCTCAGCAAAACTGTAAGGTTTTGTTAAGGAAAATTATTCAAATGCAATCCAATCTAGCAGTAAACCCAAAATAAAATTCAGTACAGAGGTTAGAACTGGACAGTCTGCTGCTGCTGTTTTGCTTTCAAATACAAGATTGTTATGCATTCAAGTTTACATGTCTACAAATTCGTAACAAAGTAGTGGCACAATTCTCCATTAAATGATTCCTTTCCAATACAAAGACCAAAGAATAAGGGACTGTACAACCACCTTTGTAACATTTCCAAATCCCTTGCAGATTTTTCCTCTACTAAGTGATTTGGTAAAATGCATTCTACACAGACATATTTAAAATTAGTTTGCTGTGAGAATCTATGAAGTCCTACTCTGCTCAAGTGATGTGAAGTCCCCTGCACTACGTACATGAAATTTATACCTAAAGTTTGTATATCGCTTACCTACCGGTGACGACAATATATAACATGGCTCCCACTTTTCTTTGCCTTTTATTACAGATGTGTTCTTTGTGCATTCTTTCATGGTTAGTCACATAGTTCAGCTCATGCTTCAGACTTCCTCTGCACGCTTCACTTATGTGGGGCATGCTCTCAACTACATCATTTCAAAGGACTTATAACAATAGAATATTCACCCACCTGCCCTGGTTAACTGACAGACAGCTTTGAAAAATGATTAGCAATAAAGACACCACAGAACAACAAAAGTTTTTATTTCCATTAGGAAGTGCTAAAGTCTAGAAATGAAACTCAGATTGACTTCCATGACAGCAGACATTATTAGAAGTTTGGCATAATGCTTTTGAGCAGAAAAATGCAGCTTTTTTCCCCACCTATATGAAAATTATTTTTACAACTATTCATTTCCAAATAGAGAAAGGGCATGAGCCCTACTAAGGGCCTTGAAGCAAGGTAAGTTTCAGTCCCCTGTTTTCTTCTGTGATTTTTTATATCCACAAAGTTGCAAAGACACAAATCACTGTAAAAAAATCCAGCCAGTACACGATAGAACTAAACTGTAGCTGATGAAAGTGTTGTGCTGTACGTATCAAAACCCAAGAACAAAAGACACAAGTTATTCCCTGAACTACAAAAATCACAGAGCCTGGTTCCCTGTGGCTTTTACCTGTAAAGACTTCCTTCCATGTGGATACTAATTCTTAGTACAGCAGAGCCCATTCTCCAACCTTTCCTCATACTTGAGACACTGCCTACTACTGCAGTAGTTTTGAGATCCTACCTCCGTGCAAAACAACCACCAACCTGGAAACTAGTCAGGAAAATGTGTCTTACAAAGAAATCAAATAAAACATTTATTTTTCAGCTTTAAATAAAAAAATGATTCTTCAAAAAAGTCAAACTGCAGAAGAAATAAATTAAATTCAGGTAGATATCCTGTTCAAACCTTTCTCTGTCTCTGGATACTGTTGAGTACTTAAAAGGCTGTCCCTCCACAGGCTACAACCCAAGCATAACAAAGATGAGAATATCTCCCACTAGAAAGAATGATGATACATCCAGATTTTTCTGCTCTAACTAATGGGAGGGTACATAAACAGGTATTTATAAACTGGTTCTTAAAAGTATGATTGAAAACTTCAAGTATTTTTTTTTTCTCCTAGGAAACTTCTTTTCCAAATAATCCATCCTTCATTAATTTCTCAGTAGCATTAAAGGAAAGCTACACTCTTGTTACCTAAAGAGTGTTTACTCCATGTCTGAAAGTAATTCTTTTGAGACAAAGTTCAGTTGTACATTTAACATAAGAAAAGTAAATGCAAAAACAGAAAGAAACAAAAAAACCCCAATACTATTAAACTAAAATATATTTTAAAGTTACACTATAGAAATAATTCTAATATTACAATTTTTTATCTAATAAGCACCAACTAGCAAATAAGAAATACCATCAATGGATGGCTTGTAAGACAAAAGTATGTTGGTAAGACAGGTGGATATGATGAGCAAAGAGAGTGTAAAGGCTTTTACTGTACTTCACTTTGAAACAAACATGTCAGTGCTGCAGAAAAGCAGTTTCCAGTCATACACCATGTCATATTAAAAAGTTACTTGGTCACACTCCATATACTTGACACAATGATCATCCTTATAAAATATTATTAGTAACTTGAAATATCACCTTGAAACATACCACTTCAAATCAGTGCAGAGACTTAGAGTAATTTCAGAGAACTCAAGCCATACTCACCTACGGTATTTCCTGAAACATTAGCAGTAACCTCAGCTGCCAAAAACTTTGCATGATACTTAATTACAACATTTTTCATTAATATAGATTGAAGTTTTACTAACTGTTCATTTGAAGCTGTACACAAGGCTACATTCTCACCATTCTGAATCAAAACAAAACCTACAGATCTATCCAGGTCATCCAGTGTGAAGATATTTGCTCAACTGAGAGAAATCACTTTACTTACGAGGGTTTCTTTTATTCCACATAAAAACTTTTTTCCCATTTCTCTCAGAACGATAAAAAGATTTAAGCCAAGAATTGCCTGTCAATACTAACATTGGAAAAATTAAGAGTAAAAATTCCACAACAACAACAAAAAAAAAGGCCCCAGATGATGTCATATCCAATATGCAAATTAAAGGGAGTCGGCTGAAGCGGAACACTGCAGCCTGAGGACTGGCTGGGCATTGATCAGTGGGTGCTTAACTTTTGCTGCCAAATTGTCATTTTCTACCAATTCTACTTTTTTTCCATCTCTTCTACTGTTAAAAGAGAAGCTGGGAAACCTCACTGGAGGTTATTTCTCCCCCTCTTTCCCCTCCTCCCCCCATTTTTTTTTTTTAAAGGATTCTATTTATGAGTTTGCATTACAGTTGCCAAGTTAAACATCCTGTTCCACGGTTTGTTTGACAATGATCACCACAAGGGAAGAAAAACATTTATATACCCACAGGGAGAAAAGATTTTCACAGTGAAAATACTAAGCACATTGTTGGTATCACAATAGGTAAATATTAGTAGGGCTGTACAAAGTCAGTTGTAACAAATGAAAATATCTTTTTCTGTAAGTAAACCAATGACTTTTACAGTGAAACATGACCAGATGATTACAGTTTGCTGGTATTTTGGTGCAATGCCTACATTAGTTCACTTAATTAAGCAAGCAATGGATACAAATGTTATCATGATGCAATGCTGCCACATTATGTCAAAGATAAAGAATCACTGATTACCACTAATTATATATTTAAACTTGTTATGTCTGTGTCAGGACCACTACCACAATACTTGTATAGAATCATAGAATGGTACAGTTAGAAGGGACATCAAGGATCATCTAGTTCCAACCCCCTGCTACAGGCAGGGGCACCTCCCACTAGCACAGGTTACTCAAGGTCTCATCCAACCTGGCCTTGAACACCTCCAGGGAGGGAGCAGCCACAACCTCTCTGGGCAACCTGTGCCAGTGTCTCACCACCCTCACTGGAAAGAGCTTCCTCCTAACATCTAGTCTAAATCTTCCCTCTGCCAGTTTAAACCCATTGCCCCTTGTCCTGGCATTGCAAGACCTTGTCAATAGTCCCTTCCCAGCCTTCCTGTAGGTCCCCTTCGGATCCTGGAAGGCTACTATCAGGTCTCCTTGAAGTGTTCTCCCCTCCAGGTTGAAAAGCCCCAACTCTCTCAGCCTGTCCTCATAGAAGACCCGTTCCAGCCCTCTGAGCATCTTCGAGGGCCTCCTCTGGAGCCACTCCAACACTTCCATGCCCTTCCTGTGCTGAGGGCTCCAGAACTGCACACAGTACTCCAGGTGGCGTCTGACAAGAGCAGAGCAAAGGGGCAGAATCCCCTCCCTTGCCCTGTTGGCCACGCTGCTCTTGCTGCGGCCCAGGACTCGGTTGCTGTCTGGGCTGCACTCACACTGCAAGTTCATGTTGAGTTTTTTATCAACCCAGACCCCCAGGTCCTTTTTCTCAGGGCTGCTCTCCAGCCATTCACCACCCAGCCTGTAGTTGCACTTGGCCTTGTTGAATTTCATGAAGTTGGTCTGGGCCCACCTCTCCAGCCTGTCCAGGTCCATCTGGATGGCATCTCTGCCCTCTAGCAAGTCGACTGTGCCACACAGCTTGGTGTCATCTGCAAACTCTGTATGCTCCCTATTGGTCTCTTCTGGGTAAACAGAAGAGGATATGGTCAAAGTAATCAAGGTTAAAGACCTTAAATCGGATGGTGCGAAAGTCACCATTTCTATCATAACATCTGCTATGAAGAATTTCACATCAATTTATCTGTAACTTGAGTAATAGTTAATGAAGTACCTGAACACACACTCACTTGCCCAAAGGCAACAACTACCACAATCATCATTCACTAGGAGAATGAAAGCCAACACTGACACCTTGGCATTCATCAACAACAATAAACCACAGCTAAGAAAAAAACAAAACCAAAACACCACACACACAAAAAAGCCCCAACACAAAAAACCACCCACAACGCACACACAAGCCATTCATAATTGACCTATAGTGATAAAATTTGCACTAGTGTTTAGTAGTTAAGGAAGCCTCCCTCCAGGGCATATAATCAGTATAAAAATGTAATTTAAGGGATATTCACTGAAGATGCTAAAACAAAACAGACCACAGAGCTGATGACTGTGATACCTCCAGAAGAAGAAAGAATCCACTGATTCCTGCCAGAAACTTCTTTAGGTTTTAAAAAAAGCGTTTCAAAGACTCAAGCAAAGTTCTTTTTGACATGTCCTTCCAGCTACTGCTTAGAGGAAGTTGAAAATATGTGAAAGGAGAAGTTCCTTTCAGAGAGTTTTTCATGTAATTCTTAATTTTCAAAAGTTAGTGCTGACATAAAAAAAATCATTTAAGAAAGAGGCAGCTGGCATTATGCTACAGATGGATTAACTCCTACTACACAGAAAAAACACAAAGACCAAAGAAAATAAGGGCCCATTGGGACTATAGACGGAAGATGTTCTCATTTACAAACACACCCAGTCCGAAGTGAAAGAAGAAATATACTCAGGATAGCAATAAAATGAGATAATCAGCCTGGGATTTTCTGGGAGTCCAGAAAGCAAAGCCACCTAATAAATAGAATTAGTTTAAATATCTGATCTACATATTTTTCAGTTTTACTGAAGGTATCAAAATCTTTTATTCTACTGTACACACCAATCCTAATACTCACTGCAGACACAAAACCGTCCTCAAAAGACAGCACAGCATCATTGAAAGAAAAAAAAAAAATCAGAAATATGGTTTCATTACAAATCGTTGTATGATTCCCTTTCAATTTGTCTGCTACAGGCTGTGTAGGTGCATTTAACTGTTTGAATCTTCAGTAAATTTTATATGACATGTTGGTTTTAGATAAAAATTAGTCAATCGTAATTTGTAATCCTTTTACTATTTCTAACGCAAGTAACTTTGCCCTTAGTGTATTTAGGAAAAATATGTAGTGTTTTGTTTGTTAGCTGTAAATTGCAGACTGATAAATCTGTGCTGAAGAGTGCAAAATGTCCATGAACTGCAACATTATGCAAAGATAACTCAAGCCTTCATAATTGTAAACAATACAAGAATGAAAATATCCATGTCAATGTGTGTGCCCTCATACTTCAGTAAATTTACAATCTGAAACAACTTATTATTGTGTTACATATTCCAATGTCTTGAGTACTCATTTACCGTCCTGAAAACAAACAATTTCCATCAGAATGTTCTGTCTCAGATAATACAGTTTAATTAAAACTGGCTTATTAAAATGTCCATGACAAATTATGTCTGAATGTTTTCCCTCCTGTCCTGAGCAGAACTATGGAATTAATGTTAGAAACACTTGGAGCAGGAGGAAATGCAGCCACATATCATAATGGAACTGTATTATTCTGGAGACACACTTAGAGACTACAACTCTTTAAAGGTACAGATATATCCAGAATACCTGCAGGTACTAAGACACTAATAGATGTTGTTTAGGTAAAATTACAACTTTGTTACTAATCAAACACAGAGTAAATCAATTCTAACACTATAAACCCATTTGATTATCTTTACTACATAATCTTATTAGTTAGTTTTACTTCTGCTAACTGTCAGACAGTTCAATCCACATCTGCTACTGTACACACTGTGGGAAAACTGAAGTAAATAAAAACTGCCTATTCGAAAAGCTTGAACGCAAAGTTGTTGAAGCCTCCTATGACACAGTTGGAGGAGAATTAACAAAGCGGAAAGAATTATGCAAGTAATCATGCAACAGCTGATTTTAATTTGTATGCATCTATGATGTGATGTATTAGATAAAGCACACAAAACAGGGATTATAAAACATATGTGACACCACTTATGTTTCATTTTACTAATATCAGATGTTTCATTTTACTAATATCAATGCGAGGATCACCAGATGTGCTTACAAATTAACATTCATAGGTGGGACATGACATACTCGTCAGTAAGAAATGGCCAAAAGGTAATCCAGCGTAGAGCACAGCAAACAGGAAAAACAAACAAACAAAATCAGAACACAATTGAAAACTCTACTTCTACAGTGGGGTCTGCATTTAGACCCAAAGGTACTTGAATGGAAACTCACAACCTTATACATATTTGGTATTCTCTATGTCTGCATCTGAATGAAGTGCTGAGTAACAGCAAAGTTGAGCTTAAATGTGTGACTGACCACTAGAAGAGTTTAGTGAGAGAGTTTATGGCATTTTGGAGATACTCAAAAGCCACTTGGACACCATTCCATAACACTGCTCTAGATGGTCCTATTTAAGTACAAGATGACCACCAGAAGTAATCAAATCATTCTGTGATTCTGGGAAATCCAAATGAACAAGACTTTGTTTACTCTGACTATACAGTAATTTGACTTCTTTCCTTCTAAACTGGATACATAATGCAAAAATTAAATCAGATTAGAAGAACTGCTCGAAACATGAAGAACAAGCCAGTTGTCAGAATCCGCACTATGAACTTTAACACCCAATTTTAAAATGACTTTGTTCATTACTCCAACAAATCTTAGTCTTTACAATTTAAAATTAGTTTTCAATTAACCAGACTATTCTCAGAATTTCACAAGATACAAGCAACTCAGTTGAAACCAATATGAGAAGCAGAAATCTGAGTTTATTTATCTGCAGTGGGTTATGATTTAGCTACAACGCTTAAGTCAACTCATTGTCTGAGTCATAAAACAGACCAAAATTCATTATTCTAATTCATTTGTGAAAATAATGTAACCCTTGGTATGATTATCTGAAATTTAAACCCTAGACAGACTACTTGCTAATCTATTGCTGTACACTGTTCACAGAGCAAAACACTTTTTTGCCCCACTTACCTACTGCTAAGGACATAGACTTTGACAAGAACAAAAATATTTTGTAACAATTTCCCAACACTACCTCCAAGTGTGAAAATCTACTAAAAAAGACAAAAAACAAACCACACACTTCAACCACACCAGCTGCACTCTGTCATTTCAAAACTCTGACACACCATTTCAGAGCCAGATTCTGGGTCAAGAAACTGAAAAACTGGGCTAAAAGTATGTTTTACACAGCTAGAAGAGAAAGTCTGATTCAGTAGTGTCCTCATCTTTAATAAAGAATGTATCAGTGTTCTCAGTTTCTCATCTCCAAGCTCATCCATAATAGTGCATTGTTTTAATTGAACTGGAGAAACAAACAGAACGGAAGACTGCAAATCAGCTTTAATAACAGAAAGCCATTTACTCTGATAGTTTTATTTTCACCTGCTATCAGTATGTAAACAGATGCTAACAATTTTATCATCTACACCACATACATAATGTATCTCTGTGACTACACAAAAAAAGCCACAAGACTTCTGGCGCATACACAAATAATTATGAATCACAATTATATACTTCATCTTTTCTTGCTGTTGAAAGACTCTGCAAGAAAAAAAGAATAAACAATTGCAGAAATCTTCCTTGCAACACACTTCATCTACCCTAATGAGAAGCCAAAGAAACCAAGACCTGTACAAGCCTTATTTTACCTGTTTACGAAAAAATCATGTCCTTCTGAAGAGCTTAAAGATTCACTTATACAACACTCATAAAAAGCTCACTGTGAGAATTTCTTTCCTCATTACAAAGTAAATTACCTCATTATTCAGTGTTTGACAGAATAACCCAGAAAAATCCCCACAAAAGAACAGTTGCTTCTCAGTTATCAAACAGCAAAGAGGTCTAATTCCTCACCCTGGCCTTCATTACTTCAGTACCTGAATAAGTCATTAACTATCAGAATTATTTAATATAACTGCATTCATCATGTATCAGGCACTACTTAAGCATTTTGTATTCATGAAAACAAAGTAAAGAAAGATCATAACCATCTAATAACTACACTGTGACCTGTTCCTTCTAAAATGCAGAAGAATGCTTAAAAACATGTTAGTTAAGATGAGGGTTTCTGACTTGTCCCTAAATGGTCACCTTGATAAATAGTTGTAAGTTGTTTACTTGCTCCTCACTCTAAGCAAATCATATCAATTCCTAATTTTCATGCATTCCAACTTCTCAGTAATGAAAATACTCTTCCCATTGATTCCACACACAGCATTTTGCTATGCACAACAGAAAGCTTATGTCAACACAAGTTTCAATGCTGCATTTTCTATTTACACTTCTGTTAATCAGGACACAAGCATCAGTGCTCATTTCTCCGAAAGTCCCATAGGAACTCTCTAGACAAAAAACAATAAACAAGGGCCTATTCTATAAAATATTCAGTCCCAGGAACAAAGCTCCACAGGCTGCTTCTTAAATTGGTTTATATTGGAGAAGTCTGCTCACAGACTCTCAATGCCAATTGTGGTATTTCCTAGGATAGCACAAAGAAGAAAATTTAGAAGTAAATAAGAGCACTTAGCTCCTCAAATAGAGCACATAAAAGGTAGCATCTTTATAGCCACAGGCTAGAGAGAAGGGAAAACCTTGTCTATCTTAAATAAAAATACTTAAAAGAAATTGAAAAACTCCAAAATTATAGCTAGGCATTAACTTAAATTAAAACCAGACCAGAGAAAAAGACAGTTGACAACCTTGGAATTTAACAGATTTTTTTTTCCCTGTAATTGTAACACAGAAATAATTCCCAAAGTCCACACTCCTGGTTTTAACAGAAGATAGAGAGATCAAAACAATTTGCAAAAGCTCCAGAACTCCTGAAAGCTAAACAAACCTTTCATCCTGACAAAAACAAGGCTTTATTTCCACTGATGAAATCATCAGAATTTTGAAACTGCTTTTGCAAAAACACGCTGATAGGAACTAAATTTACTGACACTGCTTGACAGGTGAAAAACATCCTTTTAAGAGACTGGCAAAATGCCATTCACAAATGAAAGAGGTGGACTGTTTAGCTTCATTTGTTCTGAAATGGAAGTTGTGAGAGCTGTTAAAAACAAGGAAAAAAGATGATACCATCTGAGGAATAAATTAGCTAAATACAGGTATAACTTCACACCCAGGAGCTATTGCTGTGTATTTTATGATCTCCCCTTGCAGTTCTTAAGCATTTGTAGACCAACAGCATGTGCCTCAATGGGCTGATGGCATGATGAGGGGATAGCTGATGGATACTACTAGATGACAGGTCATAAGAAAGGCTAAAAGTGCAGAAGCGCAAAAAGAATTCTCTGGTTCATTATTCCAGCTTTGCAATGTTTTGCAGCTTATTTTCACAGACTCATTTAGGTTTGAAGAGATCTTTAAGATAATTAATTTCAACCATTATTCCAACACTTCCAAGTCACCACTAAATCCTGTCATTCAACACCACATCCCTATAACTTTTAAATCCCTTCAGGGATGTTGGCTCCACCAGCTCCCTGGACAGTCTGTTCCAGGGCTTGCCAACCCTTTCCGCAAAGAAACTTTTTTTCTTAACCTCCCTTAATACAACTTGAAGTCACTTCCTCTTGTCCTATCACTTGTTACTTGGGTGGGTGTTGGTCCATTCTGCAACTTACAACCTCCCTTCAGGTAGTTGTAGAGAGTGACATGATCTCCTAAACCTCCAAGAAATGAAGTCTCCCAAGCCTCCTTTGCTTCAGAGTTGCCGCAGCTGCTCCCCATAAAAGATTTCTTCTCCAGACACATCTCAGCTTTGTTGCCTTTCTCTTGACCTCCAGCACCTCAACGTCCTTCATGTAGTGAAGGGTCCAAATCTGAACCAAATACCCAAGGTATCATTTCACCAGAGATGCATACATGAGGACAGCACCTCTCTAGTCCTGCTAGCTTCAGTATTTTTGACATAGGCCAGGATGCTGTTGACCTGGGTACACAAGCAGCCATCTTCAGCCAGCTATACCATGAGGTCCCTTGGTAGGGGGTAGCCTTCCAGCCACACTTCTCTAAGCCTGTAGCATTAGTTGTTGTGACTCAAGTCCACAACGAAGCACTCGACCTTGTTAAACCTTGCAAAACCGACCTCGGCCCACCCATTCAGCCTATCCAGGTTCCTCTGTAGGGCATCCCTACCTTCAAGCAGATAGGCACTCCTACAACACACAGCAAATTTACTGAAGGTGTCCTCAATCCCCTCATCCAAATCACGGAGAAAGGTATGCATGAGAATTGGCACCAGCACTGAGTCCTGGGGAACATCACTGGTGACCAGCCATCAACTGTATTCAACTCTCTTCACCACTACTCCTTGGGTCTGACCACCCAGCCAGATGTGCATCCAGCCAAACATCCACCTACCCAACCTACATGCAGGCACTTTCTCCAGAAGCATGCTGTGGGCAACAGTGTCAAAAGTTTTAATGAAGTTCAGATAGCAACATCCACAACCTCTCTCTCATCCACTGAGTCACCACATCATAGGGGATCAGGTTAGCCAACCAGGACCTGTCTTCCATAAACCCCTGATGTCTGGGCCTCATTTTCCTATGCTTCTCCAAAATTTGTAGCTCTTTCCTGAATCTCTTCAAGGTTACAGATCAAAATTTTGTTTGGAATCCTCTACTAAGAAAACTGAAAAGCAGTCACTCCCTACATAAAGGATCACAGAATGTTTAGGGGCAGGAAAGGACCTCCATAGGTTGAGTCCAACCCTCCTGCCAGAGCGAGACCATAGAATCTAGCACAGGTTGTGCAGGAACACATCCACATACGTTCTGCAGGTGTTTTCCCAGCACCTTTTGCAACAATCTGGTTCTTAGTGTTCACATGTGACGTTTCTGTTTAAAAATAATTTGACAGAATATGAAGACTGGTATATGTAGCTTTTTCAAACTCAAATCTCTCCCAGCTTTTGTGGTGGCAAACAATTAATTATAATCACTACTCATGCATTAATTAGGAGGAAACACAGAAAACATGATAGTCAAGAATATATCAAACAGAAAATGTTGCTAGAGTAATGGATTTCTAGCATATCTTCCCTGGAGAACAATTAGATTAAAATGTGTTTAGATGAATAAAAACAAGAAAACAACAAAAGAAACCCAGCTAGTACAAACAAAACAGTTCTGCAAAATTTGTTTTGCATATTATATTCAGATTAATTAAATGTGACTGTTTCAAATCACACAAAGCACTGACAAAAAATGTTCTAAGAACAGCTAAAAAAAGTATTTCTTGTTGATACCTATTTTAGCAAAGCCATGGTAAGGTAGCCACTCCTAGAAATATTATATTAGCTTTGGAAACCACAATGAGATGCCTGAAACAATAATTACAACTTTGTGTGCCCTAAATCTTTCAGAGAAACCGCAACCACCCTCACTTTTTCTTTGATCATGCAGTTTTTCCTCGCTTCACCTGGATTTAATTAAGAGAGGTACCTTTGAGCTGTCAGTTGTACCCAATTTTAACAACCTTACATCAGTAGATCTGATGGTTACTTCATCTAGATAAAGTTTTTTTGGTAAAGTATGGGGAAGGAAAAGAGAAGTAATTTCTCATATTTCTAGGTTTCTCTTCAGTGCAGCAATGTCAGATGTCCTCTTTTTTTTTGTTTCTAGAAACTCAAAAGAGTTCAGATCATGCAATGTTGCAGGAACCTACATGTTCAAAATCAAGGAAGAAAAGGGAATGATAATATGTCAGCTGAGAAAAAAAAGTATAACACATTTATTCAAACTGAGATTTGCTTTCTGCAAACAACTGTTGTAGTGAAGTGTTTGCAGACTGAAGCACAGGAGGAAGCAAGACTGAAAGACTACAACTCAGAAGAGAGAGGCATTTTGAACAGCAGTTGTATACTCAAAGCCACACATCATATATGATGTGTGTAAAATGGTGATGTCTTCTTTTCTACCCACATAGGGTTACGTGGTTTTGGTATTAGTAGTTTTGTTAGAGAATCTCTACTGTATGCACACAAATAGACTTGTCCCAAATGACCATGATTAAACCAAAGAGAAGTCAAGAAAATGAAGCAATCCCTCAAGTCTCTGCATCAGCCCAAACACAGCTAAGGTCATGTCTTAAATCAATGTTGTGGTCAGACAGGAAAGCTAAGAACATAATGACAGGGCAACGAAGATGGGCAAGGGAAGTTTCCTACACTCAGACACACCACTTCAAGAAAACTCCCCAAACCAGTACACTTTCCTGATAAGATCCTTCCCCTCCAAAAAAGTTTTTTTCTCTTTCTCTTTGGGGAGTAGAGAAGAGTAAAGGGCATAAAGCAGTTTCACCAAACTTTTTGACACAGCAATGTCTTGTGACAGTTGGATTTTGATATTGAATGCTGTAGTCCCAGATGTTCCAGAGTGTGCACTGTCCCTTTAATTTTGGGTTTTAAAATAAGCATAAAGCAATTAGAAAATGGATCAGTAATATATTAGCATTCTACTAGAGCACAGTTCTTCACAAAAATATCTTTCAGCGATCTGGACATTTTGGTTTAATACAAATTCAAGGATGAAAGCAGAGTTTTCCTCTGGCAATTATTCACAATCAAGAAGCCTTTAGATTTCCATGTATTTAAGTAGAGTTTTGTTCACAGAATTTTATTCTTTAGAATCTCTCAGAGAAGCAGACTTTTCCTCCTATGTAATTTTTCATGTGTCTCTGTAGATTACTGTAAAAAAACAAAACCAACCACAACATTTTCTCTCACTAGTTAGCCACCATTACTCTAAAAAGGCATTTCAGTAATCTTTTTATACTACTCTCGTAGGAAATCTCTCAGTTTTACTCAGCACTAGCTTTGAAGCACTCTACATGCAGTCCTTCAAGAGCAGAACAGAACAGAACGGAGCTCCCTCATGTGGTACATCTACATAATTTCAGAGATTAAGCAAACAACAAACACAAACCTATAGTCAAATGACTAGATTTAAGCAGACAACCTACAACACTTTGCCACAGAATACATTTCTTAATATATGCATATTACAAGTTGTTAATTGCAATACAGCTAGCTGTTGGATATCATTGCACCTCCTCATGGGTAACATTTTTCCTATGAATTCCTTCGATCATATTATAATGGAACCTGTAGATTGTTTGCACACTGTTGTTGATGAGATTCACAGCACAGTCCAATACAAAAGAAATAAATACACTCTGATGTGCACTCAAGGTTTTCCTTCTCAAAAAGGAAAGATATTTAATCAGAAATATACGGATAGGCTGGTTTGTATTGAGTTATTTCCACGTACAATTTTCCACAGTCCTTGTATTTTTAAACAGTAACATCATGAACACTGTACTTTAGTCCAGACTAGTTAAAAATTCAAAGCACCATTTTGCAAACAGGATTTTACATTTCATAGAATCATAGAATGGGAAGGTTGGAAGGGACCTCAAGGATAATCTAGTTCCAAACCCCTGCCATAGGCAGGGACACCTCCCACTAGCACAGCTCACTCAGGGTCTCACTCAACCTGGCCTTGAACACCTCCAGGGAGGGAGCAGCCACAACCTCTCTGGGCAACCTGTTCCAGTGCCTCACCACCCTCACTGGAAATAACTTCCTCCTAACACCCAGTCTAAATCTCCCCTCTGCCAGTTTAAACCCATTGCCCCTTGTCCTGTCATTGCAAGACTTTGCAAACAGTCCCTCCCCAGCCTTCCTGTAGACCCCTTTCAGATACTGTAAGGCTACTATAAGGTCTCCTCAAAGCCTTCTCTTCTCTCACTTTCTCATTTCTTTCACTGACATCAAATAGTTGCAAGAAAAATTAATGTTATGCATTAAAACATGACACATTATTAGGTGATTTTCAAGTCAACTCCAATTACAGCTACGTAATTCTATAATTACTATGAAAAATTACTATCAGCTGACTGAAAGATCCAAATGAACTGGGTAAATTCACCATCAGGGGAAAAAAAACCTCTTCAAAAAGGAACGCAACCAAGGGCACATAAGCAGAAAGTTTTTAATTAATTCACAGATTGAATATTGCATGAAAAATCATATGGTATTTCTCAAATAAACATGAGTTAACATCTTGCTCTGCTATCCTTTCACTCTACATGCTTCTTCTTTTGCTCCTCTCCTCTCCAGGCCCAGTGACGTATCTTTCTGTGATACCCTTCAATTGACAGCTCCACTTCCAAATCCTTGTATAACAAATTGCAAGCTTTCCTAACTTCAGTGTATGTAGTACCTACATCAACATAACATAACATGATATTTTGATTTCTGATTACTTTGCCAGAGACTGTGGTGTCTCTCTCCCCTCTATCTGCATTAGTTACTGATGCCTTATCCAAGAATGCAACTCAGGTATTGTTTGCCTTTTGTTACAAACTCTTCCTGAAATTATTATATAAGAAAGTGGACTCAGCACCAGTCCCTGAAGAACCTGACTGTTACTATACTCTACTAAATATATTGCTACTTATCATCACCCTCTGTTTATGCCCTTAAGGCAGTCTGTGGTGAGGCTGATCTTGTCTCAGAGCTAATCAAGAATTTTCACATAACTGGTCAAGCACTGAAACAATGATTTACTAATCTCTCTCTGCTGGTTTATATAATATTTGTTCATAAAAGAAAGGAATATCTCATGATCAGTTATGCAGGCCTGTGTAGAATTCTTTGTTTATCACGGACCATAAAGATATTAAAATACAGAAATCCTATTAGAAAAGAAAAAAAATTAAGGGGGG